>BQNB010000304.1:150234-185500 GCA_026074375.1 Tanacetum coccineum
ACATTGGTGGTTTTGATTGGGATATCATGCATTAAAGATTTTGTCGCATTACATTTTGTATAACTGTATGGGCTAAAAATCTTTGTACATTGAACAAGTGAACAAGTGAAGCTTCGGCTTATGTAACAAATACTTTGTTAAATCCAATGTATCAGTTTTTAAACGACTTTGTGGTCGTTCTATATACATCTTGTGTTATTGATCTGAGAAGTAACACGCCCCGGACCCTTATTCCGCTGCGACCCAATTTGGAGGTGTTACAATATGAGTAGTTTTAGTTATGGGAATTCTATGGTGATATGGTTATTATATGTAATTTTAATTAGTCGACTTTCAAGTATATATTTTTGGCTTTGGTTTGTTTGTATAAAATTTATAACAACAAGTTTCCATTTGTGTTACATTTGAGTAGTTAAGATCATATCATTTATGCATCTAAATATGTAAATATTTTTTTATTTAGGAGTTTGTAAGTGCACCTGCTTGGTAGAAACACTTAGATTCGTTTAGTTACCACCTCAAATGGAACCACTTACAGTGTATACAATTGACGTTCTTGCTAACCATAACTGTTAGAACTATGATTAAGGTTCGCACGAAAATGATGGGAACTCACAAATCCCATACGCAATCAACAATTAGATACAACCCTTACGCAATGAACAATTAGATACAATCCGTGTGCATCGCACGGGTCTGAATGCCTCGTTTTAATAAAGTAAAACTAACTAAGCTATCTTATATAATTAAGACCAATCTTTATTACAATAATTGACATTTTTTTTATTCCTAAAACTAACCATGTTTTTACATGTACGTAAATCATGGTTCATAATCTTAATATGTCTATTATGCATATTTGATTAAGTGGTAATTTATTTATATGCTAAAATCGTTAAAACGCCTTGATTTGCATGCTCGTTTGATTATTTTTTAGTGTTGATTGCTTGACCTTCGTCCACTAAAAGCTGATTTCCCGACTGCCCTTGTGGAGTTAGGAAAAGGATTTTTTTGGAGTTCCTAACTCAGTTACCTAAAACTTTTCTGTATAGTGCAAAAAGCGGGGAAGACTTTTTCCTCGTATGACCGTGGTCTAAAGTCAGATAATCTGTTCAAACAGCTTTGCATTTTTTTATATATACCAAGTATAATGACATTTGCAATCAATTTATCGATGTATGTATACCACATGTTCTAGGATGATTCCGACAACATGTTGGGAGTCTTATTTTGGTGATTGGCTTTGCCAAATTATTTGGCATTTATTGTTCGTTTATGTGCATAAATGTGAATATGTTTTAGTAGGATTAATTGTTCCAAGATGTTTTCCTTATATATATATATATATATATATATATATATATATATATATATATATTAATGTGCCGATTTTTATATGTGCAAAATTATTTTGGAAAATTAATATGGACTAAAAGATATTGTAATAATAGTCTATTATAAACTAATATATAGTATTGAGGTACAACGCATTTGGTCGGGTAATCCGTAATTGGCTCTAGCGACCACACAATATAGATAGTAGTTTTTAATACACTATTATTTGCTTATTGTATGGTGCTTGGCGTATACAATTTGTTTGATCGATATATATATATATGTAAACTAATGGATTTGCATCGTTTTCAAACGCATTTGGCCAGGTTTCCCGTAATTGGCTCCAACGATGAAACATGAAAATACATTATTTTTACGTCAACGTTTTAACAATATTAAGTATGTTGTAATTTTACTAATGATGAAAATAAATCCCTCACGTGTATCTATCTAGGGTTTGATTTTTTCTCACACAAGTATCTTGTTCGGGAAGTTAATCTGTAATCTTTTCTCATGTTAAATATTACTTATACTCGAATATTGTAAATTAATTGTGTTAATCCTAATTTTATGTATCACTCGTGGATTATAAAATGAAAATGATTTTTAATACGTAGAAATTAAAACGAGAAGAAATTGTTTAAAATTATGTATTATAAGGATGTATGCATGCTTCTTTATACACGATTTCTTGGTACACTTGTTTTATCAAAATATTATACCTATAAAATTAAGTCTTTGCCTTCCAAGTACGAAATCACTTGAGTTTGTTTTTTACTCTAAGACAGTCTTAGGTGAATTGCAAAACAAGGTAATAATAATCGTATGGTCAGACCTGAGATCAATTATTACAGATTTTGTATTGGACGACTTAAATCGAGTATAATTGGTCGGACCTTCAACCCGAGGCATACGATGGGGCGAAACATACCAACTTGACAATGTTGTTCCGCACAATATTGCCTTGATCTAGACATTATAATTCTGGATTATAATGTCTTGGTCCCATTCGAACTAAGAGTTACACATGTGGCAATTATCACTCGTTGATTAACTTTTGAGTTTACCGTTTCTATTAGATCAACTGCATTAGTGGTAGAACATTAAGTTGAATCTTATACCCTTATAAAAATTAATTGTCTATTTATATATAAACATGGGTAGTTAATTTTTAAGGTTTTAATTATCAGAAATACTAAAAATAAACTTTGCAAGTTCTTTTAATGTATTAATGCGATGTATACCATAAACAAAGGTTTGTTCTTTACTTGTGAAAGATAAACCGTGTCTATTTTTCTTGGGAAAAAGAGACTCATTCTTATACGTTTTACTTGCAGGAAAGATATAATAGGAACAATGGAATGATCCTTAATTCTAATCGAACTCATAGCAATCTTACATGTTAAGTTAATTGCACTTCGTATTCTTTCAAGATGGCTTCAATACCCTTATTCGGTTTTGAAATATTTGAATCATGATAAGAACAATTTGGATAACTAGAGAACTTGTGTCTATGTCTACCAAATAAAAATATCTTGTTCTAATCAAGACATATTTATGAGGTTTGATTAGAAGACTTAAAGAGGAAAAGGCGATAACTAGAGAGCATGTGTCTATAGTTGTTTCCTTAACCCGGTAAAAGGCGTTACACACCCTTGTGGTAAAGTAGGCGAATAAAGGAGTAAGTACATGCCAATTTTCAAGTTAATAAATAGCTTAGATGTCTAGTCCATCATCGATATAACTTGAACACACTTTCTTAGATATCTAAGTACTTGCTTACTAGTCCATCTGACTCACATTAGCAATAATGTGTAGACATTCAAAAAATGGAAAGATGAATAAATCGCTATTCACTTTCACTAATGAAGGAGCACTCATAATGTTCTTTGATCCAGTAGGAACAATGCAATGACACACTTGCAATGTTGTCAAATTCAGTGGGAGCTATGAGTTTTTTACCTTATAGGTGCCTCACTTTATTTCTGGCTTGGCTTGAAATAGTAAATTACCTTCCGAGTGTGTAACATCTTGATTTAGTAAGAATCACCGTGTATTATCCTTGATAACTTGATGCCTTTGAGATGTCGCTTCCATTTATGTTATCAATAAGATAGTTATGCACGATTCTTTATTAATTAATGGAGTTCTATATATACTAGTTGTGTTAATATTTTTTGAGCTTGACTTAATTCATAGTCTATCTGTGACACTGCCATATTGTCGATACAAACAAACAAACTAGCATAGTGCTGCTTTATACATGAGGTTGTGCCATGCACAAGTGAGAAAAATCCTAATTGTGTGCAAGGAACAACTTTAAACAATATGACTAATGTTTTTTTCTTGACTGCAAAGTATGAAAACTAATATTCTTCTAGGACTCCTATACATTTAATGTATGTTGCCTTATTAAGAACATATGTCAAGATAAAATGGTAAGCCATATGATTATGTTTTTCTTAGATAGTCATAAACATAAAGTTTGAATTAACTTGAAATTACTATTGAGGCCATGAGTTAGCGCTCATTTTTACTTTAGTTTAATAATTGTTATGTCTTTTTATTAAGACAAGTACATTAAGTCATTTACTTGTAAAAAGACTTATAACATAAAGTAAGAAGTTAACTTGTTATGTCTTCTTGTTAAGACATGTACATAACGTCATTGATTTGATCAAAGACTTATAACAAATAGTAAGAATTAGATGTTTATGTCTACTTGTTAGAACATACACATAAAGTCATTGACTTGATCAAAGACTTATAATATAAATCATGCAATCGGCTTAGTAACACTATTGATGCCATTATGTATTAACTTAAGTTGGCAAATAGGTAAACCCATAAAGTATTTGATAGTATTTTATTATGGATGACATTAACTACTTTACTCCTAAAGTTATCAAGGTTATAAAATTGAGTATGTCATGTATATACTCAATAAGACTCCAACCTAGAATGTTATTGAGACATTATTCTAGAAATAAGATGGGATGAATTCTGTTGTGTCTTGATTGAAGTTCTAAATTTGTTAAAATCTCTTGCAGATTGCTATTAACAAAAGTCAAGAACTGTTAATGTATTTTGTATGTCCTAAATGAGAACAATTTATTGTCGCTCTATATGCTATGTATTATGAGAATAGTCCTTTCTTACAAAAGGCAAGTGGGAGCATCTATAGATCTTGTAGAGATAATAACAAAATACACACCCTTTTGAATGCACTAGCAAAAGTCTTACTGAGGATGGACATGTAAATATTGAACCTTAGAATTATATTACTTACATTCACAGATCCGCAAGGATACCTCGAGCGATGTTGAGGAGTATGAGTTAAAGGATCATGGTGAACCTGCTAACTATATGATATGCATTATCAGATCTTGAATCAAATGAATGACTCAAATATTATGAATGTTAAGTCATTGTCCAGAAATAGATAATCATTGAATTTGATTGATATTTTACCAATCGGTTAAACGATGAGGTTTGAATGAGTTTCTTTTAAGAGAAGACTCATAAGGATAATATTTTATACATATTATTGCACGTAAAATGACATAAGTGTTTACTCATACTTAATAATTTGACTATGATGAAAACTTCTTCATTTACGAACATTAAATATATAAAGATGATTAAATTATCATACTTGTTTTCATAGAAAGAAATATGATAATTGGATTTCAAAACTCTTTATTGAATGATTACCTTGCGAGGACGGTGTGTAATCAAAAGAGGTTTTATGAAAGTAATCAAAAATGCAAGAATCCAAATGTGAATTAAAAGTACGCATCTAGGAGTTGGATCTTAAGTTTGATTGTTAAATAAATCACTTGTTTGATTTGATTTTTAAATTATAGTTAAGATAGCTCATGGGTACATTTGAAAGCTAATAGGAGTATTTTTTTATTTTTCTAAAACCATATATGTTATTAAACACATTAGAAACAATTTTTCATCTAACCAAGATATTATCCCTTAGATTGAAATAAAGTTTCTTATGAGTATTTTAGAAAATAAAACATATAACCTTGGAATATATGTTTGATAGATAAAACATATGCGATGAATTAAGTCTGAATACAATATGAAATATCATTGAGTGAAACTCGAATGATCTATCTCACTTGATGAGATTGAATACATGAATGGAAACCTTGTACATGATATTGTATATGGGGATAGTTGTATCATTTGCATGAGTGTAAGATGATTTGACAATATCAGAATCTAATTGGATGATATTAGATAACTATTAAGAGGAACATTATGATGGATGTTGTTATGGATTAAGAATTCATTCTTAGACTTAATAATAAAGATACATTAAAAGAATAAGAATGCTTTATAGTTTGGAAAACTTTTAAGATGATTGTCTCCAAAAGGTGTTTTGCACATGTCATACACTTTATGGAATGTAATGTAACTAGACTCATATAGCAATACTTATAATTGAGTGCACACGTACATAATAACAATCATCATATTTTTTAAAGAACTTCACTATTTGTTGATTTTGAAATAAGTATCCTCAAAGTTCCACAAGATCAAAATCTAGTTGATTTGTTCATGAAACCTATGCCTTATAAACAATTGCGGTTGTTGTGAATAAGACATTAGTATTCAACTAGGATCATCATGCATTGATCTTATTTGGTATTTGGATAATGGAACTGTAAGCAGTTGTACTAAATAATGAATTGATATACCTGGTATGATCATTTTAATTTATACCACTGTGTTCTATATTTGCATGTTTATATCCTTGAATAACTTTATTTATTCTAAACTTGTCCATTGTCAGTCATGATACACAGTATTATTGAGGTAAGGCAAATGTTGAATATTAAAAGATATGTCTACCAAACTCATATGCTATTCAATGTGGTTGAATATTGGATACCCCAACTTGTGTGAATCACTTTATGGATCGGCGTCATCAAGTGAATTACATTTTTGCTCATCCTCAGACTTGAGATGCAAGTAGGTCTTGCATGTGCGGATGACATTTCTTGATTGTAGACCAACGCTATGTTGAATAAGGTAGTTATAAAATCTACTTTTAGAAATGTTTTGAAGTACATGAATGACACTTGTAGTCAAAATAGAATTTGTTCATCCACGTGTTAGAGTGTTAGATACTAACTGGGCCCCTCGTTGAGTAGATCAGATGTTTGCATGGTCGTGCCCAAAGTGTAGTTAAGATGGTTCTTTTTACATTTAGTAATCTATGTTAATACAAATATTCGCGTAAAAACGAATTTATATTTAATGATCTTCGAGTTTTGATAATAACAAATATAATGTCATACTACGTAAAAGTTTACGTAAAGAAGTTATTTAGTTGTAAGTTTACTTGACGACAACAAATCACTTAAGGTATGAATATGACATTATAAAGCGTAGTTAATGATCAAAGAAAAAATATATTTTCTTGCATTCAAACTTGTTAGGATTAAAAATATGATGTCTATATAGAAATTACACTAGTTTATATATAAGTTAAAACACAAGGGCCATAAATGTAATTAGGCCAAAGTTCCCTTGTGTTTTGCCTACAAATACTCCCCTCTAATCAACATTAGTGGGTGAAGCTCATAATTGTAATTTCCATATCTTTTCCTTTTTAATAAAACTTTGAAAATGATGAAAAGCTCTCTCCTCCCTATTATGACTTATTGTTACTTTGAGCTTCCCCGACCTCCCGAGATCGTGAATTTTGATTTCTAACAAGTGGTACCAGAGCTTCAAAGGCGATTTGTGATGTTTACAGCTTATTCGGTTCAGCTTATTATGCAGTTTATTCAATCATATTCAGTCTAGATTTGGTTATTCAGTTTTGTTTAACTTATTCAGTATTTTAGCAGTTCATTCTTTTCACAGCTTAATACAACAGTTTAATTGTGCTTTTTCAATATATTTGACTTGATCGGGATTGATGGCTTACGGTTTTATCGTAAGATTTGTTCATATTTCGGTTAGTTAGATGTATTTTCGATATTAACTGCTGATTGAGCAATTTCGGAAGTGATGTCATTTTCGGATCTGGTCAAACTTTAAATTTTGACGTTGACTTTTCTGGTCAAAATTCGATATTCTAACTGACACTATACCAGATCTGATGGATACCGAAAATGCTTTTTGTCGAAATTAAAGGGAAGAAAAAGGATAGATAATGTTTTACTGCTACAACACTGATGTACAAACTGCTACAGATCTGGTCAAACTGTTTTTGGTGTGTGTTGGACAAAATCCGATATCAAAATAAATTCAACAAGACAAATTCGACAAACATAAATTTCAATATCAAAATTCAACAAGACAGATTTGATATCAAAATTGAGTCCACACAATGATGATAGTTAACCCAGACAACACCTTATCGAAAAAGAAAACAGACAAAGTGACCAAACAGATGTACTACATAAACTATCCATAATCAAATCCAATATACTACTCTAATCCTATCCTCCTCAACAAATACCTCATCTCCACACAACAAACAGACTCGAATGTAGACTCTATAACGAATCAAGATCTCACTATAAACTCCGTTCGTGTTTACATTCAAACCATGACCTTTCAAGATCAAAACACGGGAGAAAGAAACATCATAGATCTGTAAAAAGGTCTACAACTTTGTCAGTTTTTCAAAAGTGAAAAAGAAGAACAAAAACAACAATGTTTCATTCTTATTTTCTTCCGGACATATACAAAAACAAAAAACAAATCAAGACATCTTACCCGAGACCTCTATATGAGATCTTGAAGCCAAACCATGAAAAAACAACAAGGTCTTATGAGTATGTTTGTCATTCTGATTTGAAGAAAGAATTGAAGGTATTTTGGTAAGAAAGGTTTGTTGTGACTGAAGAAGGAGTTGAGATATTAGTTCTTAATAAAAGACTGTTATCTCTTGTAAGACTGCAAAGATAAAAGAGGGGGATGAATAAAGAAGTAGGTTTGAGTGTGGAATGACTGATATATTTGTGTTTTAGGGTTATGTTAGTATCGTAAATCAGGTAACAGGCTTACACCGGAATTAGTAGTGGGCCTAAAAGTTCGGTTGCTAAATTCATGAATGGTCCTAGTTGAATTTTGGTAAAATGGTGTTGGACCGAGTGTTTAACCAAAAATAAGGTGTGTAGTTCTATATCAAAAAATTGGCTAAAATATTTTGTAAGTTGTGGTGTGCGTAACGACAAAGTAATTATTTTTCGGAATTATCTTTCATTATCATGACCAAAATTACAAAAACAAAACAAAAAAAACATCACTTATTGCTTAAAATGATTCTTATTAAAGATTCACGAAAACTGTTAAATAGGCTAGTCTCAGGATTTAACCACAAGAATTGATTACGGGGATGATTCGTTATCATTTATTTGAAGTTCAAGTGAAATTTCACGGGTGCGTGTACTTATCATATCTTAAAAGTTGAGGTTGGTTGGATGATGATTTTTAAAGATAACTTGTTCGAGCTTATAGCCGGTGTTGATGAAGACATGTCAAATCTAGCCATGTGTGATCTATAAAGGCAGAAGTTGGTGCTCAATGCGCACATTTGCTATCACTTGAAAGAGTTACGTTGTAGTGCTCAGTGTCTCACCTAGTTGAGGATTTGTCAAGAGACTTAGGTTTACTTATACTTCAAGGAATTACGTTGTACAATTCAGTGTAAGTTTGGAATCACGTGGATAACACAAGACATAAGTCACAAGTTTGAGGTATTCTACTTTAACATTAAGTTTGTGATACTGCAATTTCTCCATCAGTTTCATTACAAAGAGCTGACAAAATACGAGGTTGTAATTGAATAAGTCTGAGGAGAAGCGACTTCACACATAATTTTTCTATCGAATATTCGGACGTAACCGAATTATGATTATTTCGATGGTCATCAAATATAATCCGGAGGAAGATAAGTCGTATTCAATAGATTGCAACAATCAGGGGGAAGAAATGTGTACATCCGAGACTTAATTAACTTTGGTGTATACAACATCTGGGACTCAATTGACTTGGAGGTTAAAGTTTCTAACTTCTATGAGTTGTTTGTGTGAAGTATGTGCATGTTCCCTTGAATGGATTGGCTACTAATCAGCAATGAAGAAGTCATATTTGCTGCTAAGTGTGCTTTACTTCATCTTCTACAAATTCCGATGCGATCTTAAACTACTATAGTTAGAAGATTTGTCAACTACATCAAAGTTTCATATTTGCTTCGAATGGTTGTCTGTTTGGGGGGAAGCAGTTGAACTGCTTGAAGACATACAATATGAACTGGGGGAAAGTCAACTCAGTTTATACAGATTACATTATATTCTCTACATGTAAAGAAAAGGTCCAAGCTAAAGTACGTCTTGAAGAGAAAGCAAACTGCAAGATATCTTTAGCTATTTGTACTTGTAGGATACATTGTAAGTAATTCCATATGACATCACATTAGGGGAAGATTGTTAGGATTAAAATGTGGTGTCTATATGAAAATTACACTACTTTATGTTTAAGTTAAAACACAAGGGCCAGAAATGTAATTAGGCCAAAGTTCCCTTGTGTTTTGCCTATAAATACTCCCCTCTAATCAACATTAGTGGGTGAAGCTCATAATTGTAATTTCCATATCTTTTTCCTTTTTAATAAAACTTTGAAAATGATGAAAAGCTCTCTCCTCCCTATTATGACTTATTGTTACTTTGAGCTTCCCCGACCTCCCAAGATCGTGAATTTTGATTTCTAACAAAACTTAATCATTTGCATAAACCTTTTCTAATCAAATGATTTTTAGAAAACACATGATTAATTAAGCTAGTTATATTAATCATGTAAGATAAAATAAGATTAACCATAAGTGGAAACAATCTTTCAAATCTAGAAAATCTTTCCTTATTTATGTTAAGAAATATTTTCTTCTAGAAGAATCTAATTAATATGATTTTAAAGTACAAAATAATATTTTGTTAAGATTTGGGGTTAATCACTAAAATACAAAATCTGGGTCAGCTACACCCCACGGATCCACCTAAACCAAAGACGGATCCAGGGTATGGTGGATCTGTGAATCTTGACAGCTGGACCATATTTGAATTTCAAATGTTGTATATAAATACTAACCTCATGTCTTTATTTTAGACAAACCTTTCCAATATTTTTCTCTTTTCTATAATTATATTTTATATTCTTTGATCATTATACTTGTTCTATAATCCATTACAAGTGATCTAATTATTCTACTCTTTAGTGAAGAACACAAACGAAGACGTGACCCTTCAAGTGTTATTAGTCTAGTCGAGTCATCACATTTGTGATATTTATCTATCTTTAATCTCTTGTGTTGTGTGTATCATATGTGTATGATAGGTTAGTATTTTAGGCCTTAAAATACGTAGTGTGTTAGATTGGTTCGATCTCGAAGTAAAACTCAGTATTTAGCTTAGTACCGGAAAAAGTGTAAGCGACGTGTATGGTTTTTTCTGCCTAAAGGGAGCTTGTTGACATAATGAAGAAAACTCTCAAGTTGGGTACTTGAGGAGTGGAGTAGGACGAAGAGAAGCTTCATAGTCGAACCACTATAAATCATTATGTCATCGGTTTGATCTTTCTTATCTTTACTTATTTATATTCCGCATGTACATATTTATTTATTATACCGCTATCATATACACATGTGTATATCTCTTGACTTCACATAAGCTGACAATCTAAGTTTTAATTTTAAAATGGTAAAACTATTCAACCCCCCATTCTAGTTTCCACAATTGGTATCCGGAGCTAAGGTCACCCAAGATCTTTAACGTATATTGTACATTAAAGCTTGAATCGATCTATGGATTCTGATAAATATCTTGAAGGGCAATCTATGAAAAGACCACCACTTTTCGAAAGCGATTGCTTTATATATTGGAAAAATAGATTTGAAACTTATGTGAAAGTAAAAGATTTAAATCTTTGGCATATTATCATGAATGGTGATTTTCCATCGATTGCCAAAAACAAAGTCACTCAAATTTTAGAAGTAGTTCCCTTTGAACAACAAAGCGATGAGCTTAAAAAGAGACTTGATAAAAATAACGAAGCTAAAATGGTTTTTACAATGCTTTACCTAAAAAGGAATATGAAATAATTTTTATGTGTAAAATGGCTAAAGATATTTGGCAATCATTGTTAATCACACATCAAGGTAATAGTCATAGAAACTAGCTAAACCACTCGAATCATCACCGTTGTTATGATTTAAACGATCCTACAATTGGTACCAGAGCCTGGTGGATTCATGTTTGATTTGTGTGGTTATATCAAATTTCGTGGCTCATTTTGAAAAAAAGAACCACGGCTCACTTTTGATTTTAGGCTTATTGTTTGTTAATCTTGCTCTCTACTTATTCCTACACATCAAAAAGGTTAGACGTGTTACCAAATTTCGTGGCTAATACAAGACCTAGTTCTGAATATAAGCTTTTAACTAGCTTAGTTGTTCTTCGTGGAAGGTCGCTTCATATTGGACGATTCTCAAAGAAATACGAGTTAAGGTGTGTTTAATCGTCCATTATACACACTTAATATTGTATGTTGTAACCTAGTTTCGTGGCTGGAAAGATCATGGCTTGATTTTGGTTAATTCGAATTAGTGTTCATCATGGCGGTTTGGTGAAGGAGGAGACATAGATCCACGTTTTTAGGAAAAGTCAGACGGCGAGTTGACCAAAAGTCAAAGGCGAGTTGCTTAATTTTAATAATTATATTCGCGGCGGTTTGTTTAAATTTGGTGGGTGCGCGGAGGGGCTTGTTCGCGGCGCGGTGGTTTTACAAAGGATAAGTGGCGAGTTGGCTTGAAATAATAGCCGGCGGAGTTGGGTAAAAGGCCGCTGACGTTGCCACGGCGAGTTGCTCACGGCCGGTAGTTACTCACGGCGAGTTGCGCTCAGCAGAGTTGGCTCTACGGCTTAGTTGCTCACGGCCGAGTTGCGCACGGCGACGTGCTTAGTTTATTGGCGCGAGTTTATACAGTTGATAGGCTGGTTTGAATATTTTATTAGAAAATACGAAACAGAAGTATGGCGGTTTGAAGTATCTACGGCGGGTTGCTCAAAAACCTTAAGACAGCGGTTTAAAGTCCTTATATTGGCGGCGCGTTGTTCAATGTGCAGCGGTTTTGATTATAAAAAAAAAAAGTATCCACGCCCTCCCCCTCATACTCCCTCCTCTCACCTGCTCTCTACACACACACGACACCCTTTTAGCGACACTTTTTTGCGAAAAAAAATTAAGTAATTTGTAATCCCAGACTTTTTAACTTATTTTTACTATCAAATGTCAATTTTTTGGTATTAGGGTAAAAATTATTTCGGTCGGACACCTTTTTTTTAGCGACACTTTTTGGCGGGAAAAAATTAAGTAAAAATATATTTTTTTCTTCTAGCCTTTTTAGCCCTATTTTTACACCAAATTTAGTTTTGGTTAATGGGTAAAATTAATTTTATGTTTTCAATAATCCAACTGCGCCATTTTGAAACAAATCAACAAACCAAATATCGCCAACCAAATTAGTCATTTAACTGGTTTTTTTTTATTGATTTTTGTAAAATCCCGGTTCGTAAACGTCTTATCGGTTTAAATCTTGACTTGTAAAATCCCAGTTGTGAACGTTCAATTGCATTTCATAATCAATACATCATGACGTCTAATAAGTCAGAAGATATTTGGTATGTCCGGTTCCGATACAAGCCCACCAATGCTTGACAGAACAGACTTTGGAATCTTGGCAAAGTCGCATTCGGTCTGTATTGTTGGAAAAGATAATGGAGAGAAATTATGAAATCGATTATGAATGTCCATTTAACTGGGAACGTTCTTACAACTCTGCTGAAGATGCTGAAGAAACTGAGGGTGCACTTCAACTAGGTCCAGAACGCTGCTTGCTAAGAATCTTTACAAACCTTTCTGACTAAAAGAAAAGGAAAGGTATAAAGGTGAATTCATAGCTTCGAATAATATCTTACTTCAAGGTATCCAAAAGGATATATACACATCATCAACCATTACAACTGACGCCAAAGTACATTTGGGACAATATGAAGATGATTTGGGAGTTCTGTGTTACAAAAGGATGACAGGGAATCACAACTTTACGATGACATTTGACAACGCTTCTGTCAATATCAAAGGAAGAGACCATTCATGTTTACTATGTTAGGTTTTCGACGTAGACTTCATTTAACGACATGAGAAACATCATGATGGACCATTGTCCCGAATGCAGCTTAACTCTAAGTTTGTGAACAACATGTTACCTGAATGGAGTAGATTCATTACTGAAGTCAAACTAAACAGATGTTTGAAAGAGTCTAACTTTGATCAGTTGTATGCCTACTTGAAGCAACATGAGGTACATTCAAATGAGAACAGAATGATGATGGAAATGTTCATTCAACCTATTGATGACCCCTTGGCACTAGTGTCTAATGCATCAAATCAGAAGTATCCAACGCAATCATCTGAGTCTCCACAATTCTCAAATCAACCATCACTTGTTGATAACTGTCAAATGGACACAGGAAGCACTTCAACGGATAACTTGATTGAAAGCATAACCAACACACTTGCCCTCCTTCGAACTTCCTCAAACGCAAGGAACAATGCTACAGTTCAAGACGGCAGAGTTGTTGTTCAAGATGTTCGAGGTAGATACAATGCGAATAATCAAGGAAGAGCATTTCAGAGGAACAATGCAAGAGGAAATGTTGTAGCTGGGAATGTTGGAGGTCAGAACAGAGTTGGAAACATGAATCTTGGTCAAGTTAAACCCATTATGTGCTACAACTGCAAAGGAATCGGGCACATAGCATGAGAATGTCCACAACCAAAGCGTCCTCAGGATTTAGACTACTTCAAAGACAAGATGCTGCTTATGCAAGCCCAGGAGAGTGGTGTAGTACTGCATGAAGAACAGTTGTTGTTTCTTGCAGGAGAACGTGCCACCAATTTTGATGACGACGTGGATGAGTTGGCACTCCATGTGGACCATGGTCATTTGAACTGGTTCATGCGTTGCATTCGTCTCTGATGTTGTTGAGGCTCCACCACCCAGACCATGTTTCATGGCAAATTATTTCATCTGAAGATCCAATCTACGATGAAGCGGGGCATCATATGCACTTCGAATACTCTGTTTGAAGTACAAGTCATGATAACCTTTGTAGATCATTTGGATTGAGATATCATGAATTACACGAGATGCAAAGCGAAGTAACACACAAACTACGTTGTTGACTCTGATGGTGGACTATACGAAAAGTGATAGTAATATTATTCCGTATGATCAGTATGTGGAAGACAACGAAGAACCATGTTTTAAAAGTAATGTATCTTCCTGGTGCGAATGATTGCCATTGATGTCAATTCTCGATGATGCCTATGAACAGGTGTCCAAAGTATGTTCAGCAAATTAAGCAGTTAAGTAGTTTATGGGACACATTGACTTACTGAACTTGCGTGATTTATAACGGAATAGTCGGGGTGTATAAACAATAGCGCTAAGTTTGAATTAAACTGATAGGAGAACGAAAGATTGATGAACAAATGAGAATAATTATCGCTCACGAGATCGAAAAAAGACACTTCTTTAAAATGGAACTTCATTACTGCACATTGTCAACTTTCGCTCTATCCCTTAACCATCATAAGATAATGAGGGGAAGAAAGCGATCCATTTGAAAAAAGTGGATCTAAACAAAAGAACGACAAATTCTTGAAGAGGTTTTAGACATTAAAAGGCTAAAAGAAAAGGTTGAGATAGATGATACAAACAAGAACAGTCTGTTTCAAACGGTGTTCACATGATGTGTAAACCAAATCGTTTATGATGAAAAGAACAACTTTGGTAGCGATAGGTTACAAAAAACCCTTATGTCTCACCCTGTGCAATGCAAGTTTCAACTGCCCTCTATAATGGCATGTATTTGTCATGTCCAATCATGCCACGCCTGTTGTACATGACTCACGAGGATACTCGTGAGATATTGAGACAACTAGAAAAGAATGCTTGAGAAAATGATCGCCCTCAATGTGTGGAGAATAAAAGTTAGGATTGCCCACCCCCCCCACAGATTACTCGAAGGAGAACTTTCTTGCAGCCTTTGCTCCACAAAGAAATCTGACCCAAGAACAAGTTATTTTGCGTCCATTGATATATAATGACAGGAAGTAGGCTGAGACCTCATTACAAAAACCACATCTGCATTGAACAGGTAAT
Organism: Tanacetum coccineum; assembly: GCA_026074375.1. Classification (NCBI taxonomy): domain Eukaryota; kingdom Viridiplantae; phylum Streptophyta; class Magnoliopsida; order Asterales; family Asteraceae; genus Tanacetum; species Tanacetum coccineum. The sequence continues at coordinate 165,827 of BQNB010000304.1, forward strand.
CCACCCAATATCTCAATGTCAAGCTTGTCCCAGAGTTTTCCAACTAAAAGTCAAGGAAGATTAATCTTTATGTACTCACAAAACTTTTTACGGAATTTGACAAAACTTGCCAAAAAAGAGGAATCACCCCATCAGGTGTTACAGAAGGAAAAGAGGTTTTGAAACCAAACAAAGATGTTACCTTCACTGAAATTATTCCTTTTTTCAAAAACTCTGAAAGGAACATTTGCAGGAGTTCAAACGCCCCTCTTTTAAAAGAAGTTAAAGTTAATGGAAGACAATTTTTGATGCAAATGTCAGGTGAGGTGGATAGGAATGTCGTGGACTAGAATGTGTCTGAATTTTGTAAAAGATAAAATCTTTCTCATTGTCGAACCCTGAGAATTTGATTGCTAATTTTTTGTCGAATCAACTGTTGTTTGATGTGGAAAACAATCAGGTTGTCTCGATCTTGAAGCTGAGATGTCTTAACTTCATTATATGAGTCAAAAACAGATTTCTAAAACTGAAAGGGATACTAAAATTTGCAATTAAGTAATCAACATCTTGAGAAAGTTTTGTTAATAAAAAATCACATGCATCACCGGAAGCTCTCGATTTTAACTTCATTTTTTAAGATCAAGAATCTCAGAACATCAGATTCAAGAAAAGGACAACGTGATTAGTGACTTGAAAGTTCTAGTCTCTAATATGAATGACAGAAGTTGTGAGCCTTATAATGCTAACGATGTCACTGATCTTCTTGAACAGAATAAGCGTTTAAGAGCAGAAATAGAAAAGGTTAAGCAGCATTACAAGGAAATGTTTGAGTCTATTAAGATCACGCGCACTAGCACTAATGAACAGACATCTTCCTTGTTAAACAGATGAAGATCTAAAGGGCTCAATTTAGAAGGCAAATTTGAAGATGCCACTAGATGTTCTATTAAAACAAAAGTTCTTGCTCCTTTGGTATGTATGCCTTGATGTAGAAAACCTATCCCTTCCTCTCCTTAGATCAATAGGAATGCTCATTTAACCTATATCAACCATCTTAAGGAGAGTGTAGAAACAGTTAGGGAGATAGTAGAGGAAGCTAGAGTAGTTAAACCAACTGGATAATGCATTTACTATGCTTGTAATTAAACCAAAAAAAAAAAAGTTATTCTCAGGAATTGTTAGATATGTCATTGGCACCTTACCAAAAAGTTTTAATGAAAGAGATAACAAGGCTCCTTCATACCTGTAAACTAGGAAAAAGCAAGTTACTTTTAGTGATAAACCAGGAACTTCATCTAGCAACACACAGAAACACGAAGTGCACCAGAAAGTTCAACAGACTAATATCCCTGTGATTCCTTCTACAGGAGTAAGCAGTTCCACTCGTGCAAGCGGATCAAAGCCTAGAAGCAATACAAAATAGCTCACATAGGATCTGCCAGTAAGAGTGTGGAAAATTAAAAGAAAGTAGAAGACCATCCTAGAACAAATAAGTCTATTTGGACAAAAGTGAATCGAGTTGATTCTAGCATTAGCTCTAAGCATGTTGTAATTAATTCGAATTCTGAATCTGTGTGCAAAACGTGTAACAAATGTTTGAATTCTGCAAATCATGAAATGTGTGTTGTTAATATTTTGAGCTCTGTGAATGCTACCCCCACTGTTAAAATTGTCTTGAATAAAGGGAAGCAGATTTGGAAACCAAAAGGCAAACTGTCTGATAACAGTTTGAACAAGACCAAACAGATTTGGCAACAAATTCACCTCAGGAAAACTTAATTGTGGTTATCAATAGAGACCCACAGGAAAGAAATTCACCTTAGGAAAACTTAATTGTGGTTATCAATGGAGACCCACAGGAAAGAAATTTACCTCAGGAAAACTTAATTGTGGTTATCAATGGAGACCCACAGGAAAGAAATTTGCCTTAGGAGAACCGTGCCCTTTAACTAGGCTTCCAGTGACATGTATTACTATGTCAGCTAACCGACAGGACCCCAACATAAATTGGGGATCCGAAATTCCAAACCCTCTAAATTCGTCTGTTTTCAAATGCAGGTGGTACAGATCATCCTTTGGTATCTAGACTCAGGCTGTTCAAAACTTGATTTAGAGGAATGGATGGCTCCTGTACGCATCAGTTCAGGACCCGAGCCTAAAATGAATGGCTCCTATACGCATCAGTTCAGGACCCGAGCCTATCATGATGACCCCTGGACAACTCAATTCAGGGCTCGCCCCATCGCCTGTCCCTGCAACTACATACATTCGACCAACAGATAAAGATTTGGAGATTTTATTCCAACCGATGTTCGATGAATACTTTGATCAATCTACAGGTAGTGAACCAGTCCCTACGGCTACTGTTGTTAACGCTCCAATTGTTTCTACAAATATATTTGTTTCTACAACGATTGCTCAAGATGTACCTTCTTCAAGTCATTCACTGTCATCCTCACAAGTGCATCCTCCAGTCTTTCCTCAAGGTGTTGCAGCTGGACCAACTATCGAAGACACCTCAATTACTCAAGCTGACCTTCATCCCTCAGTTAACCCTGTTGCAGGAGAACCTAGTTCTGCACAGTCAACATCAGGGGATGTTAGTTTAGCTGAACCCAACTAAGTTACTCAACCACCAGATCATCTCAGAAGATGGACCAAAGATCACCCTCTTGATAACATCGTTGGCCATCCCTCTCGTCCTGTATCTACCAAAAAACAGTTAGCATCCGATGCTTTGTGGCGCTGTTTCCATACTGAACTGTCCAAAGTCGAACCCAAGAACTTCAAAATGGCCGTGATAGAAGACTGCTGGTTTCAAGCCATGCAAGATGAAATTCACGAATTTGATCGACTTGAAGTATGGGAATTAGTACCTCGCCCAATCTATGTTATGGTTATCGCTCTCAAGTGGATCTACAAAGTGAAGCTTGATGAATATGGTGATGTACTGAAAAACAAAGCTCGGTTAGTTGCAAAGGGATATCGTCAGGAGGAAGGTATTGATTTTGAAGAATCGTTTGCTCCAGTTGCACGGATAGAGGCCATCAGAATATTCATTGCCAATGCTGCAACCAAGAATATGATCATCTACCAGATGGATGTCAAAACTGCTTTTCTGAATGGTGATCTTCAAGAAGAAGTCTTTGTCAGTCAGCCTGAAGGATTTGAAGACCAGGATAATCCTACTCACGTTTATCGTCTGAAGAAGGCTCTTTATGGGCTAAAGCAGGCACCAAGGGCGTGGTATGACACACTATCAAAGTTCCTTTTGGCCAACAATTTCTTCAAGGGTGCCGTGGATCCAACGTTATTCACACGCAAATCAGGCAAACATATTCTACTTGTTCAAATATACGTAGATGACATCATTTTTGCCTCAACAGATCATAATGCGTGTCACATATTTTCCAAAGAAATGAGCTCCAAATTTCAGATGTCAATGATGGGACAAATGTCGTTTTTCTTAGGACTACAAGTTTCTCAAAGTCCCAGAGGCATCTTTATTAACCAAGCAAAATATGCTCTCGAAACCTTAAAGAAATATGGAATGGATCTCTCTGACCCTGTCGATACACCAATGGTGGATCGATTGAAACTGGACGAGGATCTCATGGGGATTCCAGTTGACCAAACTCGATTTAGAGGAATGGTTGGCTCCCTAATGTACCTTACAGCCAGTAGACCAGACCTTGTATTCGCTGTGTGCATGTGTGCTAGATATCAGGCTAAGCCTACCAAAAAGCACCTTGAAGCAATCAAACGTATCTTTCGGTACCTAAAAGGAACCATTAACATGGGTCTTTGGTATCCGAAGGACAATGCTATGTCACTAACAGCTTATGCAGATGCGGATCATGCGGGATGTCAGGATTCGAGAAGAAGTACGTCGGGAAGTGCTCAGTTTCTTGGAGATAGATTGGTTAGCTGGTCATCAAAGAAGCAAAGAAGCACGGCCATCTCTCTTGGAGATAGTTGGTTAGCTGGTCATCAAAGAAGCAAAGAAGCACGGCCATCTCAACAACAGAGGCGGAGGAATTAATTGCAATGTATGGATGCTATGGCTGACAACATCCTTTGGATGAGATTCAGCTAAAGATTAAGGCTTTACTGTTCAATAGAAGATTCCTCTGTATTGTGATAACAAAAGTGCCAATGCTTTAAGCTGTAACAATGTCAAGCATTACGATCTAAGCCATCGACCATACGTCACCATTTCATTCGAGCGCAAGTGGAAATAGAGTGGTTGAACTCTTACTTGTGGATGGAAACAAACTATCAACTGGCAGATATGCCTCACAAAAGCTTTACCAAGAGAGCGTTTGAATGTGTCTCTCCCTCGATTGGGATGAAGATGTTTAACCCTGAATCCCTCTCAAACGCCTTCAGAAGGAGAGATGAGTAAAATGAAGTGTCCTTTGTATCCTATGGATCATAAGTACAATAATATGTTAGATATTAGAAAAGGCTCGGGTCACCCCATGTATTTTTAACTGTTTAATATTAGCTCGTAGTTTAATGGTAAACGTATTGACTTTGTTATTGAACGGGTACTAATACCGTGGTGTATTGTAAGAACTATAAAATACTCTTCAACTTTGGAAGAGGTAAGCAACTAGTCATTTTACACACACTCTTATGTGTGTTTTAATAGTTTTCTCTCTAACAATTTTCTTAACTTTCTATCTCTAGATCTCTTAGATCCTAACATGTTTTGTGAATTCGGGACTTACAATTGGTATCAGCGCCTAGGGGTGATGCGTGATTTCTTCATATGGTTAAATAAGCCAAATTGTCTTTATTTTTAGAAAAATACCAGGCACCAACATTTATTATTTTTCGTAATGTTATGATAATCATGATATTCTCTTGTTAATACAAACCCATCTGTAATATTACAACTAACTATATTTATTCACCCTCTCCAAATTACCACATATTAAAACAAATTATACACTTAACTTTAAATTATTTAGAATCAGAAATATTATCAACCCTACCAATACGTTTAACTTATTTTTATATACACTATCACTACCCATAATTAATTCAATAAATATCATATAATATCTATCTAAACTCATCAAATATATAAAATACCCAATTAAATATAAAAATAATTATTAAAATACAATACCATAAAAAAACTTCTTTTATACCAAAATACATCCTATCTTATTTTTGTAAATTACTCTTTCTTAATCCCCTTACAAATCTTTTTTCTACTACTGCTTTTATTGTCTTAATACTTATTTATGCTATATTACGGCGTGTATTTAACCTTCTTTATTATTATTTTATTTATTCAGCTCTAATCTAATTTACATTCTTAAGAATATATTCGATCTGTATATCAAAATGGGTTTGGTCATCAGTCAGCTTAATTAATATTAACTAATAATGGTAGTTATTAGCAAACATATAAAGATTCGGTAAGCTTTAATTATTTGTCCGCGGTTGTTTGACAGTTAGTAATTTTATCAGTTCGTCAGATTAGCAACATATCCAAGGCGCGGCCAAAAAAAAAAAAAAAAAAAGAGAATTTGGCGCGTAAAGTAAGAAAAACATTAACTATTTTTCTATAGCCTTTTTATCCATTTTTTAACCAAATTTTAAAAATTTTGGTCACAAATGGAAAAAAAATTTTGTTAAAAAATTCAAATTATTTTGGCGGGCAAAAAATAAAAGCAAAAAAATTAATTTTTCAAATAGCTTTTTTAGCTCATTTTTACACAAAATTTTTATTTTTGGTACACTTTACAATTTGTTGTTTGGTCAAAAATTTTAAATAATTTAGGGGCCAAATAACAAACCGTAACTTTAAACAGGACTTAAACTGCAATTAATCAAACAACAAACCTTCCTTAACACTCAAAACGATTACTTCATTCACGTTTTTCATATTGACTTTTGATAAAATCCGTTAATTTTAATCGGTTTTAATCATAGACTTGTAAAATCCTAATCCCGTGAAGTTAATTGCATTTAAACCCACAAATCAATCACATTATCTACTTAAGACCTTAATTTTTATTTCACACATCGGAATTTCCAATGGAAATCTTCTACTTCTAATTCAAAAAACGAGAGAGAAGCTTTCAACTGACGCAACGGCTCGCAAAACAAAGGCACTCCGTCTGCCTGGCATGGTTTGAACAACTCGAGACACATCTTTATGATCTCTATCTCCGTAATTCGCCTTATGCTGTTGATGCATTTAAACCAGCATTTCGCTCATTCTTTGGTGAAGAGCATCAGACTTTCAAATTGAAGATGTTTCATAATCTGGATCAGTTAAGGCTACAACTTGAAAGAGAGAATCTTCATGGGGTTAATGCAAAGACTTGTCTTCAAAACGGATCTTCTGAATCAAGGTTGGCAACAAGACTTCGAATACTTCACGCAATGTGAATCTAGTGCGTACAGACGTGAGTTACTCGAGAACCTGGATACACTTGAAGCGGTCATTCATAAAGTTGTAAATACATATGGTGTATTACGCATGAAAGAAAATGAAGTTAATGCACTAAAGGAGAATGGAAGTCAGTTGCATGATGATAACTTCTTGCAGAATCAATTAAGTCAATAGTGTCAAGACGCCTGTACAAGATATTAACTAAACCAGTTGAAGTTTTTGATAACAGCTTGATTGTATCAAAAGGCAGTTTGATAGAGCCTGAAAACAGATGCTTCGCAACAGAGATTGAACTCATATGCATAGGCAAAGTAGGAAAAAGGTTATTATTGCGTGGAAGCAAGTGTGCTGGGTTTGGGGTTGTCACGAAAGCAGTGGGACAAGCCCGACAAGCAGAATACATGTAGCAGTTTCAGGGAGTTATAACTCTCAAGCTGTGGATGCAGTTATCAGGTACAGTAATTGACGAAGAGCCATTTGCTGAGGTACAATTGGACTGCTGACAATAATATCATTGCTACTGAACAAACGCATATGAGAAATCTGAACCAGTTATGACACACATCTGTTGGAAATATTGAAAGCAATACACTCCTACTTCAACAAATATGTGTCAGAGGGGAGGGAGATTGACCACGGATGCTTGCTTGACCAGGATGCTTTGCTTAACTGAGCTTTCAAAACGAAAAGATATGGTTGTATAAGGAAATTTACAAGATCTTTCAAAACGATTTTTACAACTGGAAAAACATTGAATTTTCACTTGAAATACAATACAACAAAAGGAAGAAAGTTTTCAACAGTAATCAAACATGTAAGAATCAGGAATTCCTGAATTTTCTGTGGAATATGTGTGTTTAATGATTTGAAAGCTCAGTACTGGGCCAGAGACCACACTAATTTGCAACTTGAAGGAAACAAATTACAAAGTGTAAAGAGAACAAGTAATGAGAAGCCAACAGTAAAAAATGATATCGATTTTGTGATTGGAAGACGATTTAACATCGAATTAGAAACACAGTGTGGTAAATACTTGCAGCACTAATGAGCAACTGCATAAAGGAAAAATGAGCATTTGACAAAGAACTTACAAAGAACTTTTTGATTCAATTAAAAGACGAAAGTCAGTATAATGAAAACGTGAATCTTTAGTGATTCTCAATTAATCAAAAGTCTGTCGAAAATGCTTGATTTAAAAGCTCAGCTTCAGGAAAAAGGTTTTTGAAAATGCGGCATTGAAAAAATGAACCTTAATGAAAGATAAAAGGATAATAGCGTTGGAGTCTGGATACTAAGTTGTGCCAAGCATCAATCTTGGGGAAACCGCCTTTACAACCATCTAGAAACCATTTAGTTTGTTAGACAACCAAAATGGTTTACAGTCTTGTACGACTAGAATTTCAAGCCCCGGTTTGCCTCCTCAAAGTTGATGAGATAAAATGATTGTAAAACACAGTCATCCTCATTAGAGATTGCTTAAAGTTAGAGAATCTGATGCTTGCAACACCTCATCAAGTGATGACACCTAACTACTCTAGGAATAGTCATAAAGAATCGTTATGGTTCTACTGATATGGTTCAGGGTATTTTTAGAGGATGCTAGGAAAAATAACAAGACAAAACCCGGATTCTAGTCATGAGGATAATGACTCTACTAGAAGCACACTGCACTCTAATGCTTGTCACTATCAAAATAGAAACTGTTATAGGTGTTCTCTGTATCTAAGTGTAGTGTGGAATGTCAAATGTGTGAGCCTCTAGTAGATCACTCTCTGGAAATTCTAGTTTCTTCTTGACTCTAAACCCAAATTGTTTGTTAGATTTGTCATAAATATATCTTTAATACAAATCTGATGATTGTATAACAAGATCCTGAATTAAGGTGAATTTCTGTTGCTAAAGTTCAGTCATATCAATGATCAGGAAACAACAATTCCCGTTTGAAACCAAAGAACCACACTCATAAACCTGGCAGGCGAGCAGAATGGTATAAGACAAAGGTTTTCTCTCAATAAGTCTTCCGCTGTGCATGAGAAACCACACACTCCTAGATCTTGTCTTAGGTGGAAACCAACGGGTAGAATTTTCAAGACTGTTAGTCTTAGGTGGATACCTACAGGAAAGATGTTCATCGATAGCACAACCAAGTTGACAGTTGAACCTTCCAAATGGGTTCAAATGATGATATCACTAACCCATATGAATGCAATCAAACTCTTTATTTTAGTGCAGGTACTTCTAACTCAAGTGCAGGTACATCTGTCAATCCTTTAAAGGAAAGACTCAGAGTTTGGTTACCAAAAAGACTGATATCTCATACGTCAGGAGTTCAAGGAATTCAAATCTGATGAACATGCTTCAAATGATGTTTGAACACAGCAGTTCAAGCCTCGTTCTTCATCAAATGATGTCTGTTCAAATCAGTTCAGGCCTCGCTCCTTAATGTCTAATGACGCTTGATCACAGCAGTTCAAGCCTCGGTCCTTATTATCTGAAGACGTTTGGACAAAACAGTTCAGGCCTCGTTCTTCATCTTGATGACGCTTGATCACAGCAGTTCAAGCCTCGGTCCTCATTGTCTCATGATGTTTGAACACAATAGTTCAAGCCTCGTTCTTCATCAAATGATGTCTGTTCAAATCAGTTCAGGCCTCGCTCCTTAATGTCTAATGACGATTGATCACAGCAGTTCAAGCGTCGGTCCTTATTATCTGAAGTCGTTTGGACAAAACAGTTCAGGCCTCGTTCTTCATCTTGATGACGCTTAATCACAGCAGTTCAAGCCTCGGTCCTCATTGTCTCATGATGTCTGTTCACATCAGTTCAGGCCTCGTTCTTCATCTTGATGACGTTTGAACAAAACGGTTCAAACCTCGTTCCTTAATGTCAAATGGCGTTTGCTGGCATCTCTTCAAGCCCTGTTCCTTAAAGTAAAGAAAGGTGTACGCCTTCAGAGAAAAGGAAAGTGTACGTGTCAGTGCATTTATCCTTGACAACGAAAAGAGAAATCTTTTCGGTCATGAGCTAATATAACAAAACATTCCAAGTTTTGAGCTCATGGTAATGGCTTGTAATCAAATGTTAGATTGCAACCCCATCTTCAGATAAAAGGAAAATGTACGTGTTAGTGCATTTATCCTTAATAACGAAAAGAGAAATCTTTTCGGTCTTGAGCTACTTTCGAAACACTCAATGTTTGTTAGCTCAAGTCGATGGCTTTCGTATTCTTCTGTACGAAACCAGTTTTTCAAAGAAAAGGAGAGTGTACGCTTCAGTGCGCTTTATCTTCAAAAGAAGAGAAATCTTCTTGTTTTTGACCATTCTCATTAACAAGCTTCATATTTTCCCATGCTTGTTCGTTAGTTAAGTGGACCAACGTACATTAGCTGGTATTATAATTCACTAGATCAAAAATGGCAATCGCATATGCAATTTTTGAAGGGGAGAATAGTGAATTAAATGTGATTAAAATGGTTTATCTTGGTCTTTGAATGTGTATAAAATGGTCAAATGTGAAAGTGTAGGGTGTTAAATCTGTAAGGTGTTAAATCTGTCTGTAGGGTGTTAAATCTGTCTGCTAGGAGATTAAGATAATCTAAAATGCCTTGGATCTTGCTTAATGTTAGATAGCGGTTGCATATTCTTGATGGCGGAATGTTAACCTACTGCATGGCGGTTTGGTGATCTGTTGGGCAGCGTCTTAGGCTAATTGTCCATGTCTTGGCCCAATAAGCCCAATAAACCTCTTAGGCCTATTCCAAAGGACCATTTGTCTTGTTGACTCTCATACAGGCTTAGTTAACTTGTCATTGAGCCTATCAGATAATCTCTAGACCATCGACCAAGGTTGACCAATGTTGACTTAACCCAATGTCCAGTGACTCTAATGTGGAATATCTTCGTGCTAATCTGAATATCAAGGGCATGTCAAACTCAAGGCGAACATCTTTATCTAACGTTGATTATATGCTATGTTTGTCTATCTTTGTTGATATTCTTTAACAGATACGATGGCAGAAGAGAATATTCCTGCACCTGAACCTACAAGATGAGATGAACAGATCCTTCATTGCTCAGAACAGTTACAGATTGGAAAGGGAAACCTTCTCTAAGATCTACAGAAGTTGCAGAAGAATCCTATCTTCCACATTTCAGTTGATATTTCAAGAACACAAACTTCGTTAGGGCATTCACTGCATCAGCAAATTCCCTTCTATCTACATTCAGCTGTTCTGGAATACTCTGACTCATGATGCAAAGACTGGGGTTTATAGCTTTCAAACTTGATGAAAAATGGTTTACTCTGAGTGCTGATCTTTTTCGGAAGGCCTTAGAGATCACTCCTGCATGACAACATCGTCCCTAAACCAGACTTAGCTTTGGAATTGGGTAAATCTATCAGCTTAACTGAAGCTGAAGAAGAAGCTGTTGCAAGAGAAGTTCATGCTACTCATGCAAGAATTGTGTCTTAATCTGAACCCGAGCCCACATAAAGAAGACAGTCTGGTATTGCTTTCAGAGATTCCTTTATTGTGTCAAAGAAGAGGTCTTCTGATTCGTCTAAGAAGCTCAAGGGTATTCAAACTCTTACTTCTGCTGAATAAGAGGCTGCTGACGTAATGAAAGCTCTCAAGGAAAGCAAGAAAATGAGCAAGTGACAGCCTGGAACTGGAGGCTCAAATGAAGGAACTGGTAACATACTAGGGGTTCCTGATGAGTCCACAATCGTCTCTAGAGCCTCAAGTGAAGGAACTGGATCCAAGCTAGGGGTTCCTGATGAGGAAAAGCTAATTCTTGAGTGGGAAGCAGATGTGGACAGTGAACATTTTGACAGAGATGATAATGCTGATCCTGCATAAATATATAAGTAAAAAATGAACCAGGAAAAACTACTATGGAAACCGAAGTTGAATCCATGGTCATTGTTCCTATCCAACAAGCTTCTTCATTTGTTCCTTTACTGATACTTCAGTTATCGATCTCTCATCTCCTAAACCAATATCTCCACCCTGTCAAGAATCATTCATTACAACTTTCACCACCAACATCCACACTACAGCAGAGCAGTTCAGCTCTTAAAATGGTCAAGTCACGGCTCCTATGCAAATCAGTTCAGGACCTGCGCCTTCTTTGATGACTCCTGGATACATCAGTTCAGGACTCGTGCAAAACTCAGTTTCTCCAACACCATATGTTCCACCATCCAAGAAAGACTATGAGATCCTGTTGTAACCATTGTTTAATGAGTACTATAATCTTCCACCATGAACTGTTTCCCCAGATCCGGTAGCTATTGTTGCTTCAAGAGTTGTTGATCTAGTTGGTTCACCTTCATCAACTACCATTGATCAAGATGAACAATCTACTAGTACTTCACCAACAAATCAGGAAATTCAATCTCAAGTCACTCATCAAGGTGTTGAAGAATAAATTCATGGACATCAAAATGCATAATTTAATAATGCACCCCTCCTTCATAATATTTCTTCAAACTCTAGTTTTGAAGAAACTAATTGACAAGGGGTCATTCCATTAAATTTGCATCATCTTATTCAACTGTTTAATACTATCACTAAGTTGACAAAGAATCACTCATTAGAGAATGTTATTGGCGATCCTTCTCGTCCAATTTCAACATAAAGTCAACTACAAGAACATGCCATTTGGAGCTACTTTGACGCAAATGAAAATCCAACTCCATTCGGTGTGAAACGGTATGGTTGAGATCTACTATCTCAAAGATAGTTTATGGTTTCTGAACAATTTTGTTCAGGACCCGTGCCTCAATTCATGGCTCCTGATCATAGCAGTTCAGGACCCGTGCTTCATGAAATGATGTCTGATCACAACAGTTCAGACCTCGCACCACAACGACAAGAGATGTCTGTTGAAAATGTCTCTTCAGGCCTCGTTCCTCAAGGACAAAAGGCGTCAGATTATGACAACTCTGACCCCGTGCCCCCAAGACAAAATGTTGTTCCTACAGCAGAGAAGACAGATTCGTCACAACAAGGGTTGGAATTTCTCTTCAGTCCTTTACTTGAAGAATATTACAATCCAACACACGGTCAAGCTGAGGAAAACAACAATAATCAAGCACCGAATGCATCGTTTCAAGAAGATGAATTTATCAATCCTTTTTGTACACGGGTACAAGAAATTGGTGAGTCTTCCTCACGCAACATTGATAATACCGATGTGCATTCATTTCAACCACAAAGTCATGATTACCGATGGACCAGAGATCATCCATTAGAACAAGTTCGTGGAAATCCAACCATGCCAGTTCAAACAAGACGACAGCTTGCCACAGATCCTGAAATGTGTATGTTCGCGCTCACGGTGAGTATTGTTGAACCGAAGAACATTAAGGAGGCAATGGCTGATTCTGCATGGATCGAAGCAATGCAGGATGAACTTCATCAGTTCGACAGACTAAACGTCTGGGAACTCGTCGACAAACCATTTGGCAAGATGGTTATTAAGCTAAAGTGGTTATGGAAGAACAAAAAGGATGAAGATCAGACTGTAATTCGCAACAAAGCACGACTTGTTGCTAAAGGTTATGCTCAGGAAGAGGGTATTGATTTTGAAGAATCATTTGCTCCAGTTGCTCGCTTGGAAGCAGTTCGGATTTTTGTTGCCCACGCAGCACACAAGTCTTTTCCAATCTATCAGATGGACGTGAAAACGGCATTTCTTAATGGTCCACTGAAGGAAGAGGTTTACGTTGCTCAGCCGGAAGGGTTCATTGATCCAGATCATCCAGAAAAAGTCTACCTTCTAAGGAAAGCTTTGTATGGATTAAAGCAAGCTCCATGAGCCTGGTATGATGAACTATCAAACTTCCTGATGTCCAAAGGCTTTTCTAAAGGTACAATTGACCCAACTTTATTCAAGATAAAATACGGGGAGGATATTCTACTTGTGCAGATTTACGTTGATGACATAATTTTTGGGTCTACAAACCCTAAATATTCAAAAAGATTTGAAAAGTTAATGCACAGTAGATTTGAAATGTCCTTAATGGGGGAGATGAAGTTCTTTTTAGGCTCCAGATCCACAGTCCCCAAAAGGTCTTTTTTATCAATCAGCCAAGTACGCTTTAGAGAATTAATGCAAAAGCATAAATATGGACAACTGTCACTCCATTGGTACACCATTGGCTACAAAACACCAAACTAGATAGATGTAGATTTGAGTGGAGAACCGTAGACCAAATCTGATAATCGTAGTAAAATCGAGTCACACATGTACTTGGACATCTAGTAGACCAGACTTATGCAAGCAGTATGCTATTGTGCACGTTATCAGCACGACCAACTCAAAAGCACTCAAGGAGGTTAAAAGAATCTTTAAAAACCTAAAGGGTACCATTAACATGGACTCTGGTATCCAAGATTCTGCTTTGAACTAACACATTTTCAGACGCTGATCATGCCGGATGCCTGATACCGAAAAGCCTTCTAGGAGGGATACCGTTCCTGTGATAAAACTTGTAAGCTGGATGTCAATAGAAAGAAAACTGCACTTGCAATGTCCCTTCCCAGTAGGCAAGAGTATGTGGCGTTATCTGCAAGTTGTGCTCAAGTAATGTGGATGAGGACACAACTTCAAGATTATGGCTTCAACTACAACAAAATACCGTTGTATTGCGACTCTCAGTCAGCCATAGCAATATCATGCAACCCCGTACAGACATCGCGACAAAGCACCTCCAAACTGCGGTAATCATTTCATAAAGGACAGGTGGAAATGAATAATTGAACTACATTTTGTCATAACTGAATACCAATTACTGACATGGTTTTTACGAAAGCCCTTCCTTGAGGATCGTTTAAGTAGCCTGTCAGAAGATTGTATGAGATGTTTTAGACTCCAGCGGACAGGAGGTTCTGACAAATGAAGTATGCTTGAAATCATCATCATCAAACATCACCTTGTACATATTTGTTTGAGAAAGCAATACAAAAATATAAAACTTCAAAAAGAAAATACAAAATCAGAAAAAAAAATTCCAAAAAGATTCTTCTCGACATGTCTCTTGGAATCGATAACATTTACGTGCTTAGAAATGTCGATTAACATTGACACGGGTGTGTAAATAAAGTTCGAGCGAGAGTTGCAAATAGTTTCAAAACATGTCATTTCTAATTTTCTAAATGGCTTATGTGCAAAGGTCAGTACATAACCCGAACTTCAAAAAAATAAAGGAAGTTTATTATAACTTAATCCCACACAACGAGAAAATTAACGTTCCTCGGTCTTGAGCTGTTCCTTACAAGACAGTCAATGTTTTTTAGCTCAAGAACAAGGAATGTACGAATTCAGTGCGCTTACCCACAACGTTAGAAGAGAAGTCCTCTAACAATTGGATTTTCAAAAAGGTTGAACATTTTTTCAAGAAATTTCTCAATGACAAGTCAATATCTTTCAAATTGTGTGTTCAACACTCCATCCCTCACTAGTTTTTCAAAAAGACAACAATTTTCAATTGGTCCTATTTTTGAGGGGGAGTTTTTCGAAAAACAAAGTTTTAATGTTCTTGGATACATCATCAACGACCATTCTTATGTATTCAAAACATTATCAAAATGTTTCAAACCATTCATGCTGATAATATTTTCTTCCCACATAGACTGAATTTTCAAATGACCATAATTTTAATCACATGGTACTTCAAATACTAAGTAGGTTTAATATTTAAATAAGGGGAGAAAATGTAATTAAAATATGATCTATTCGACTCAATGTGCTGAAGAAAAGGTATTTATGTTCGATCTATACCCAACAACAACTTAAATTCACGACGATTCTGAAGTAATTAGGTGGTATGTTAGGAATACAATCCGATATCCAACCAGAACCGAGAATCTCTCCCAAGGAAAATCCAAAAGTTTAGAACTAGCTGTCCTTAGGTATGATTGGAGATGAATGTATATGGGAATAATGCCGACTAAGATTGAGCTAACACTGGAACAATCACAACAAGGTGTTAGTAATGACGTCTTGGTAAGCATTGAAGGCGTTGAAGAATTAAAAAGAAATGTATGGATAAAGGGTGTAAAACAAGAAGCCCACCCCACAACTTAAGGCAGAAACCGGGTCAATACATATGTTGTCAAGAATCCACAATTTGATGCTGACATTGTAACGACATCATGGACCCAGTGATGCAGAAGCACAACCCTTACCAGCCATACGGGTTCTCTCAACAGAAACATGTCCTCATTTGACACGGAGATAGCACACTTATATATTGACATCTCACTCGAGATAGTGATATTGAATAGGTGGCGAATAACCTGGCTCCAAGGCCTCCGACTACATAAAACCAAAATGCACTAATCGAGTCTAGAGCCAAGAGATCAATCAAAATCTCGTTAGGACACATTCCATTTCAAACACTTGTTGAACATCATCAGGTTCACAAGCTGTTATCAAGAGTCCTACGCAATATCATTGTGATATTTGCCAGAACATTCAGAGTGATACTCTTTAGTATTCACAATGACGAATGGAAATCCTTCCAGTGTCATCATCAAACATCACTGCGGTAGGTGACTTGCGAGATTCTATATGAATCAAACTTGTGACAACTGATATCGGATTTGGTCCAGTAAAATGAATGAACGTTGATGAATTTGATAAAAACATGACACTCCGATGTGTTACAAAAACACTTAACTAGTGACACGTCGATTGATTTTCAAATCAAGTTTTAATCGTTTATTCACTAACGTAAACCTGCAGTCAAAACGGTGGTAACGACAACCTCATGCTATTCAAGATGCCTCAATAATCTACGATAGACATAGGTAATTAATCTAGAAAGCTCAGATTTAAAGACAAAGACCATTCCGCTACTCTGATTTAAAGCTTTTCAAGATAATTGCAAACGTATGGAAGCCATGTTGGTCAAAAACAAAAGATCGCAAGATGGACAAAGACGATAAAGACAAGTCAAAGAGGCTCAAAGATCAGATCGCAAAGCTGAAGGAACAAGCCAACAACAAATAACTAAGACAAAGACCAAGAACACTTCGAGCTTAAACGACAAAAGCAATCTCACTGATCTCATTAGTAGTGTCATCATGAACTCACTAAAACTCACTTCGGGGGAGATTGTTTAGCCCTCAATTTTTATTGAGTCAAATAAAGGAAGCTCCGTTCCTGTGTCAAGACCTCACTTCGGGGGAGATTTTTATTTAGCCTTAATTTATTGAGACAACAAGGGAAGCTTCGGTCACTCTACATGGCAGCTTCGATCTTTAATTATTTAATGTAGTAACAGGATAATAATTCGGAATCGGACTCGATAGTATAATCCTAATATTGTATATGTTTCGGGTTATCCCAAGCAAAACCCGAGCCCGGGTCATAGTTATAAATATCGTGTTCGGGTTATGTTATAGCCCCAATTTAAATGACTCAATAGAGTGGAGTGAACTAGATCGCTAAATGTAAGTTTAAGAACAATTTTTTAACTTAATTAGTGATATGTTATTAAACAACGTTTGTGTGGTGATCATCCGATATATTCGAAGACTTATGAGTTGGTTACTTTTAGGTACTTGTTTTCTATACTACTTAAACCTTGGTTATTTTTTAAATCAACTAGTTATGCCTCTTTTGGCTTCATGATTCAACGTGTTTATTATATGTTATATGATTAAATGTGCTTATAAAACTCTATAGGGCTTGCTGCAAATAAACCACCAAAACAAAAATATCCTCACAAAAATTCTGAGAAAAATTGTTTTTTTGTGAAAAATAGAACCAACAGTGGGCGGCCCCCTTAATTCATAAAGGCCAGCCCCCTTAATTTTAAGGGGACCGCCTATAGTTTTCACGGGTAAAACATTATTTTTTCTGCTTTTTGCCTTCTTTTACCTAGTATCAGCTATATTTGCCCAGATGCTCGAAACAAAATTTGGAATACCCTAAACTTTGTACAATTCAAATCCATTTTCAAACAAATCTTTACCTATATAATTCCCACCAAATGCATATCACCAATTTACCATCTCCCTCATAAATATCATCATACCACCATAAACCTCCATGGCCTCCACTAGAGTCTCTATTTCCAAAGTCTCCAAGAGACCAAAAATCAGCATCATTCCACCAAAACAATTGTTTGTGGATTTAACCCAAGATGACACAAAAACTCCATCACCCAAACTTCCAATTTCATCACCTAGTGCTCCTAATGTACCCTCCGAAACACCATCAACCAAAGACACTTCTTCATCTTTAATTGATTACATACCCAAATCATAAACCTCATCAACATCACTTTCACCAAACGGTTACTTAAACCCACCAACATCTCCTCCTCCAAGAGTTTCTCCACCACCTCCAACTCAAGAAAATGCATCAATTATAACAATCCGTAATTTTCTAGTATTTCATCAATGTAATATCTACTACTTTATTAAGTACTACTTTTCATGGGAATAAATTTTTCGTTTCATTCCATTCCATTACGTTTCATAGTTTACATTTCTAAAGTAAACGAGCTCACGAAACCTACCTATGGCAATCCTATCCTCATAGATGTCAAGCAAACATCATAATATGTCAAGTCAATATCATAATATCATTTTTACAAAGTACATTACTCATATAATGTACCATTTGCAACATTATATCAAAACGGGCTTTAAACTATTATCGTATGCCTTCAAAACTCGAATTCCATAAAGAGTTAACATCTAAAGTGAATGCACAAGCTACTAAAGCATATGTACAAGTAACATAACATCTCATATGAATATACTTTCCCTCCAAAATAAGGTATAAGTCCTTTAAAGCATAATGTACAAATCATTAATACACGATATCCAAAATAGTTGTTTTACCTCCGTTTTCATAAGTAATCTTGTACAATATATTAAGTGCAAGTTACAAGCAATCTATGCACTTCATTTACATTCCATATTCGTTCTTATTTCATAAGAAATCATGAAATGAAACCGAGAAACCCTAACCTGAGCTAAATAGTAACGCGTGACCCGTTTATCGATTTTTATCCATTCTAAACCTCAACCAACAGTCAAATAAATTGTAATAACTTATATTACAACCTTATCAATCACATTCCATCATTATTTCATCATCTCATTTCATTTATACGTAAATTGAATCCGAGAAACCCTAAACATACCTAAATGGATCATTCGACTCGTTTACTCATTTTTAACCATTTCAATCTTGAACAACCAATCAAATACCATTGTAAACTCATGATATGAGTTTACAAATCATTATTTATCTTTATCTTAGCAATGTACAAGAAATTGAAGCTTAGAAAACCCTAATGAACCCATTACAAGCCCTAATTCAAATCGCGGCTTACTCATTCCATTTCGACCCATTTTAGCTTAAACCAACAATCAATCTTCATTGATAATCCTTTATACAATGCCTAAGATCAGTATTCTATCAACCTTGATCAAGTATACATGAATTATAAGCCTTAAAAAGCCAAAGAAACCCTAATATACCCTAATCGAACCCGCGGCTATACTTACTCATTTTTAACCCATTTTAACCCAAACCACTTGCTAATTTCCATTGATAAGCTTTAATACAAACCTTAAGGACATGTTTCAATCATTCTTTGATCAAAGCCCATGAAATATTGGCCAAAGAATTGAATTCGAGCCCTAGTTATCCAAAACAGACCCGCTGTATGTTTTATTGCATTTTGACCCACTTTGAACTCTTCTTTTCACACAAGCACCTCCATGACTTACCCACATGTATCCTAATTAGCTTACCCACCTGCTTTAGCTTTCCTTTGGTCCAAATCAAGGCCACATCTCCTCCTTTGTAGCCTAAATCAGCTGCGGCACCACCAAGGACCTCACACCTTCAATCTAGCTTTCTAGACCTCCCAACTCATACCATAGACCTCCCACATCAGTAGATAGCTTGTACACATGTCCATGGAATGGTCTTAAGCTTCCTTACCCCCTCTTGCTCCATTCGACTATAAATAGGACCCCTTATGCTTCATTACAACTCGCACCCAACCTTATCTATCTATAACCTAAGTGAGCAACTATTGTCTGCTCCATTTGATCCTAGGATCATCTAAGAAGATCAATCAAGTGAAGCTTTGAGTAATTGAATCCCCGGAGTAAAGAAACTAGGCATACGAAGAGATTTCGACCCGCAATGACCCACACCCTCCATTTTTTATCCTTGAAGCTCAAACCCAGGTTCATGTTCATAATTCCTACTCCTATACTCATATTATATCTCTATGATCA
>BQNB010000305.1:0-66748 GCA_026074375.1 Tanacetum coccineum
ACTAACCCTGTGCTAGCAGTACTAACCCCTTTAGTACTGTTGGCAGTATTAAGTCATATGAAGATTTATTCCCAACACTCGTAACCCTCGGTGGGTGCTTCGAGCAATTGAGCCATAGTACGATTATCGTCCATCGTAACTATGGGAGGATTGAAAGTTTCTTGATTGTTATTTGGTTTCTCAAGATTTGGTGATTCAACAGAAGTTTGTCGGACTTGTTGTTGTCGACGTTTACGGGCTTGAGAACGAGTGCGCATGCACAAAATAGAAATATAAAAAGAAAATTTACACTAATTTTTTTTTTTGGTTTTTCAATGATTTATTCACAATGTATTTTACCGGACAATGAGATAAGACAACTTCAACCAAATAATCTACTTACTTCACGGTAGCTCTCAAAAAGATAAACGCACAGGTGAGCGGAGGAGTAGGAATAGCGCGAAGCTTATTTCTCCTTTCGGGTCGTAGTTCCTCGGAACAACCCTCCTTATACCCACTTTATAGTTTGTTTAACTTTTCAAGGTGAGCCGTATGTCGTAAGAGACACAAATGGCAAGTTTTTAAATCTTTTGTTCGAGTTGGGAACCAACAAGTTCACCGGAAGTTATTATGATAATACCTCAGTTGAGAATATTATATTTTGGTATTTTACCAATTTGTGAATTTTATTGATAATTAAAGACAATTTTTTTTAAATGATAATTATACTAAAAGAAAATGAAAATATTTTTGTACTTTTTATATGTTTATAAAAGAAAATATTCACAGATTCAAACACAACTGCCAAACGCAACGATAGTCGGTATCACAGCCTCCCCGGCAACGGCGCCAAAAATTGATTGAAGAATTTTATACTAAATATATAATATATGATAAAATATAAAATATATATAAGTCTAAAAATCAACAAGATCAATAAAACCGGGATGTAGTATAGAATGTTCCCGGGTCGTTTATCCCCAACGAGGCTGTGCTGGAAAATCGATACAGTCGGAAGATTTGAGTTGGAAGGAGAGAAATGATTTGAGAGTGCAGGAAGTTAAATTAAGCAATAACAAACAAAAACGTTTAAGAAAAACCTAAAAATTACGAAATTAAGCTAGGAAACGAGAGCACGGTCCCGAACAAAGGGGGGAAAACCTAAAATCTTTAAAATTAACCCTACGGAGAAATTTTCACTTCTAAACTACTCTATGGGACAAATAACGAAGAATGAAAAAGACTAGACTGAAAACGGAGGTCGTTTGACCCAAAAACGAGTCAAGACAAAAACCGTACCCGGAACCGTTCTTTAAAAAGCAAAAAATTATAAAAATGACCCTACGAAAATTTTTATATTTTTCCTACAAACTATATTACTAAAGAAAATTTTCTAAAAAAGAAAAATATTTTTTTGATAATTTTTGTATTTTTTATGAATTTTTAAAACTTTTAACTAAATTAAATTATAAAAAATACTAAACGAATCTAAAAAATTCTGAAAAATTTTCCTAAAATACTTAACACTACAACTAACCTACGAAAAATAAGAAACCTAAAATTCGGCTTATAAATAAGCCGAAAATAAGCCCAAAACAGCTTATAGCTTAAAGGCCAAAGCAGCTTAAAAATAAGCCAGAAATAAGCTAAATAAGCACAAAAGCATAAACTGGAATAATGGAATATAATTAAAGTGATGCATTTCCTAAACATAAAAGACCCAAGGGCGTGTGTTAGCAGAGAGTGGTGTTAGTGCTTGTGTGTTTAGGGGGAGGTCTTGGGTTCGACCCCATGCCTTTCCTTTTATTAAAACATTTTTTTTTTCAAATTTTTTACACACATTAAAACAAGGACATGAAAAATAAGACTATTATAAAGACAACTTTTAAAAAAACAACTAACAATAAGCTGGAATAAAGCAAATCTAAGTTGCAGATTCACTTTTTATACTAAGTCCTAATTATAAGCTAACTGAAGGCTAGTTTTTAAGCAAAATAAGCTACGGAAATGGAAAGTAAGCAAACACAAATGAGGCTCTATATCTAATAAGCAAATCTGAAAATAAGCAAGAGAAACAAGCAATTAAGCCACAAAGAATCAAATAAGCAAAAAAAACACACTGCTTACAAAACAGCCTTGGGGACAGACTTTGGCTTAAAAATAAGCCACTTAGAGTGACCTAGGAGCTTAACATCTTATATGAACTTAAAGCTAGTACTAGTGGCTATCTAAAATTGCAAAAATCAAAGAAAATGATAAGCAAATAAGCAGTTTAAAAAGGCTGAGAAAAGTGACAGTCACAAAGATTGGCTACCTTTTGGTGCTTTTTTCTAAAAAGACAAAGCTAAAACAGGTTCAAAAATAAGCTAGATAATAAGCCCCAAATGCAAAAATAAGTTGAAACAGATTGGGTTTGACTCTAAAGGAGCTTATGCTCAAATTTTCATAAGCTAAATACAACTTTAGGTGACCTAAATGTGAAACTGAAAATGGGGCTTTTGAAATAAAAAAATGACATTGACAACCATGACAGATTCTAAACTAGAACACAAACTCAAATGCACACTTGACTAAGTTATTCTACTGCATTAAACAGGCATGTAAAAGATCTAAAAACATACTATCAACTATCAAATCAAAATTCAAACACATAAGCTAAATTATAAATCTAAAATCCAACAGATTCAAACCATAGCTACTTAAGATCTTAAAAATGAAATTTAAACAATGACAACCTTTTAAAAACAGTTTAACACTCTTAATTTTGCTAGTTAAAAATGGCTTTGTGACCCAACCCAATGAAAACACACATTTGACCCGTTTTGGGTTTTAACCCAAACACCCCTTTAAATCTTAAAAGCTTGAAAATAACCTAAAACAAAGCATAATTTTCATAGAGCTTGGTCAAATAAGCTTAAGTAAGAACAAACAAGCATTAATCATTCAAGAATATGCACACATAAGTAATAAATAAGATGGAACCAATTAAGCAAAAAAAAGATGGACAAAGTTGCATAAAGAAGCTTTTAAACTGAAATTCATTAAACTTAAAAGTTACAAGGTTTTTAAAGTAAAATGACAGAAATTTTAAAGACAATAAAACATTAAAAATAAATTTAAAACTAAAAAAAACTCTTCTACTTCTTTGTCTTCCTTTTCTTTTTATACAAGTTGTGGTCTTCCAAGCTTTGTGTTAGTTGTGTTTGTTTGCTGAGAGAAAAACTAAGCCAATCTTCACCTTTCAATTGCCTTGGTTTCTAAACCTTTGATCTCAACCCTTTGATTGTATTCGGCACCCATTTGAGCTGGATTGCCAGCTTGACATGCTTCATGTGATGGGGGGGGGGGGGAAGGTTTTATCTATTGGTGATATTGGGGTTGCAGGGTAAAAGGATGGAAAGGTAAAAGATGCGCAAAGTACTTAGGTTTTGGATTGGTGGGAAAGGGTTTTTTTTATAAATTGGGACGGGGATAAGCAGGGTGGGTTTGGTGGTTGTACAAAACAGCCCTCTAACTATTATTACTTATTGCAATTATGGTCCTTGTGGTGATATAACATTAGAGAAGTGGCAGGATTAGCCCTCAAAGGTTATTAGTGGTTTTGCATTTTTCGTCCTTTTGGTAATACAAGGTTGAGGGTTTGGCAGAAATGCCCCCTCAACCTTATATCTCTAATTACAAATTTAGTCCTTGTATTTTAACTAAATTACAAATTCAGCCATTGTCTTTATTTCCTTTGTATTATAACTTTGGGAATTGGCAATTACAGTCCCTCAAGTTATATTTTCTGCTTCAGCTTCTCGGAGTTGACTCTGACTTTGTCGGGGTTGACTTTGACTTTGACTGTTTGACTTGATTGACTTTTGGCTTCGATTTGGCTTTGTCTTCACACACTTTTCCATTCCGTGCTTAGTTTTGTCGTTTTTGGCTTTGTTTTTCGTCCTTTTGTGAATATCCATTTCCTGCACAATACAAATGCAAAACAAAAATATATTTGGCAGTTTTTGTCTGTTTTTGGTCATTTAAGTCCGTTTTTTATGGAAAAGAAAAAGGTTATGTGTTAATTAAGCACCATACCAAAAGAAACCCTACTGGATATGGTTCGATCTATGATGAGTCAAACAACTCTTCCAAAGTCCTTTTGGGATTATGCTCTTGAGACTGCTGCACGCATTCTCAATATGGTTCCAATTAAGAAGGTTGAAAAGATACCATACGAAGTATGGCATGGGCAAGCCCCTAAGCTGTCTTACTTAAAGTCTGGGGTTGTGAGGGCACTTATTTAAGCGACGATACTCTTTCCAAGCCTGTCAAGTTAGAAACCCAGTCTATTTAAGTGTATCTTCATAGGATACCCAAAGGAAACAATGGGTTATTCTTTCTACTACCCACCCGAGAACAAAGTCCTTGTTGCTCAAAATGCTGAATTCCTTGAGAATAGTCTTATAAATTAAGAAGCAAGTGGGAGTCTAGAAGATCTTGAAATTATTCAAGAAGAAGATACGCGTCCTTCTATAGACACTAGCTTAACTATAAAGAGGGATGTTCTAGGAAATGGATGAAACCTCAAAGTGATATCATTCTCATTCGTCGGTCACAAGGACACGACGTTCCACAGATCGTATGTGGTTTCATTACTCGATGTGTAGGAACAGGTTAGGGATCTCGGTTTAAACCCGCTAACTATAAAGTTGCATTGTTAGACCTTGAGTCTAAATAATATGGTTAATGCATTATGAATGTGGGAAATGCATATCAAGATATGACAACGAAGTTTGGGTCTTAGTTGAACTTCCTCCTAATGGCAAAACTGTTGGTAGCAAGTGGCTCTTTAAGAAAAAGACCGCCATGAATGAAGCGGTATACACCTATAAAGCTCATCTTGTGGCGAAGGGCTATACTCAAACCCCAAGGATTGATTATGAGGAAACCTTCTCTCCTGTTGCAGACATTAGAGCCATTAGGATTCTTAAAGCCATAGTTGCGTACTATGACTATGAGATTTGATAAATGGATGTCAAAACTGCCTTCCTCAATGGATATCTCAATGAAGAGGTTTACATGGAGCAACATGAAGGTTTTGTCAATCCAAAATATCCAAACCGAGTATGCAAGCTGAAACGTTCCATTTATGGGCTTAAGCAAGCATCAAGGCAATGGAATAAGCGTTTTGATGATGAAATAAAGAAATTTGGTTTCAGTCAAAATGCTGATGAGCCATGTGTATATCTAAAAGCTAGTGGGAGTAATGTCACTTTCCTAATCTTGTATGTCGATGACATATTAATCATGGGAAACAACATTCCAATGTTACAAGATGTAAAATCCTACCTTGGAAGATGTTTTGCCATGAAAGATTTAGGTGAAGCTGCATATATTCTTAGAATCAAGATCTACAGAGATAGATCACGACGGTTAATTGGCTTATGTCAAAGTGCTTATATTAAGAAAATCTTAAAGCGATTTCACATGGAGAATTCCAAACGTGGAAGTATCCCCATGCAAGAAAAGCTTAGATTGAGTAAATCACAAGGTGCCTCTACACCTGCTGAGTTGAAGCGCATGCAAAATGTTCCATATGCCTCGGTTGTGGGTTCTATTATGTATGATGTGAGATGTACTCGCCCTGATGTTGCGTTCGCTCAGAACATAACAAGCCAATTCCAACAGAATCCGGGTGATCTTCACTGAACTACTGTTAAGAACATTATGAAGTATCTCAGAAATACTAAGGACATGTTTCTAGTTTACGGAGGTGATCTAAAACGAGAGCTCAGGGTTTCTTGCTACACTGATGCTGGATATCTGACGGATGCTGATGACCTCAAGTCTCAGACTGGAATGTGTTCGTTTTGAATGGAGGTGCTGTTGATTGGAAGAGTGCCAAGCAAAGCATTTTCGCTACTTCATCTGCAGAAGCTGAGTATATTGCTGCCTTTGATGCTTCTAAGGAAGCCGTATGGGTTAGGAAATTCATTTCTGGGCTCGGTGTTGTTCCCACCATTGAAAAACCCATTAATATGTATTGTGATAATATTGGAGCAATCGCTATAGCTAATGAGTCTGGAATCACTAAAGGTGATAGACATTTCCGTGCCAAAGTTCACTACCTTCGCGAAGTTATTGAATTTGGTGATATAAAGTTAGAAAAAGTTTACACATATGACAATTTAGCTGATCCGTTTACAAAAGCGTTGGCTTTTCCAAAGCATTCAGAACTTACTAGGAATATTGGAATGCTTCTAGCTAGTAGTCTCATGTAAATCTGTGTTTATTAGTCATTTGAATAATTGGGATTGTAAGACAAAATTATTTTCTGATGAATAAAGATACGAGGTATTTGTTATCATTCATATAACAATTGTTTGTCCTATATTTGCATATTTAATCCTTGAATGATTTACCATTCTAAATAAGTCCATTGTCGGTTAACAATATGGGAGTATTGTTACATAAGGCAAATGTGAGTGTTGGTTATATTATTTTAATATATGGAAGGTTCCCACCAAACTCACATGTTACTCATAAGGGATGCGTATTGGACACCCCAACCTTCGAATGTTTACTTTGTGGATCCATTGTCATAAGTAAAATTTGAAAATGGTTAGTTATGTCATCCTTAGACTTGAGAATACAAACAAGTTCTGGTATGTGTGGATATCACTTTTTAATTCTATGTCAAACGCTGTCCTGAAAATGGTAGTTATAAAGACTATTATTGGAAGTGATGTGAAGCATTCACAACACTTGTATTCAACAAAGATTTTGTTCCTTCACTTGATATGTGCAGAATAATACCTTGGCGCCTCTCCAGAATTAATCAGATAATTGATTGGCCGAACCCAAAGGGTAATGCAAGTTGATTCTTGATTACATTTGGTATATCTGTATTGAATTCTATAACGAGAATCTAAATGGTTAAACTATATGGAATGAGTTAGGATCCATATCCATGGTTTAACGGTATTTGAACAAAGGGATGATTATAGCAAGACAAAATAACCATGCTACTGAGAATGTTTATGAAACTTGATCTCAGACACTTCTAGTTTTAAAAACGAATGTGAGTGTTGCTAGACGTTTCCGTCGTTAATATATGTGTTGTTTGCTACTCCAACTCCCAAGTGGGAGCTGTTGGAATATGGTAGTTGAATTAGCCATGTGTAACTAGAAATGTGTGAGCCTATTGGGGGCACACACGTTAAACACATAGAATGCGTTTTAATTTCGCGTAAACTATTATATGTAAACCAATTGGACCGAAATCGACTAGACAAGACCTTGTTGTGTCCCATTGTGTCCGGCCACAATAGAAGGATCTAGAGAGTGTCTAAGTTCGTTGGATCTAGGTGATAAGGAAGAAAAGGAATTGTGATAAGAATAAAAGAGGGAGTTTTACTCTTATCAAGAGTAGGGTTTTGGAGGGTATAAAACCCCTCAACCCTAGCTCATTTGGACGCCACTCCAAAAACAGAAAACACAGTACCATTGTTTCCATTCCATCTTCATTATCAGCCTTATATTCCAAAATCCAAAATAAGGGTTCATACCATTCGGTTGTGTACCTTGCATATCAATTGGATCTGTGTTGATTCAAGGTGATAGGAAGGTTCATATAGATCTTATAATACCTACTGGTAGCTAGTAGGATCTGGTTGTTAAAGGTTTACAAGAGCAGATATCAACAGAAACCTTTTTTGTTGTTTCTGACCGTTCTCGGACAAGAAGGGAAATAACAGATCTAATAGTGTCATCCGATATCGGACAACACTATAATTCTTCTCGGTTGGTTCTAAAGATCTCGGACACAACAAGAAAAAAAAACGTTTTTTTTTTGTTTTTGTTTTCGGATCAGGATCTCGGGTCTGAGTATACACTTGTTGTTTGAGTTTACGTGACACACGGCTAGCATTCCGAGCGCATTTGTTTTACGTGTTTGTGTGAGCACTCATAGAGGTGACAACTTAGTCACTAGTTTCATACACTTGGTTTCTTTGATTTGCTGGTGACTACGAGGGTATGTTCCTATTTAATTTACATGTCCCTTAAATGTGTTTTATCAGTATGTTAATTATTTGTACTATACTAGATCCATATCCGCTGCGTACTCGTTAGAGTTAATGGTTAACTTGATTGTTAAATTCCAACAACTTGTACTGGGCAGTTCGGTTTAAGCTTTAATTAAAATGTATTTATTGGTTTTTCGGAGCGACTTGCACAGTTGTACTGGCCTGTTTGGTTTAAGCTTTACTTAAAATTGTAATTTGAAACTGAATTGTATTTTATTTAAATTATGAAAAACAGCAAAAATATAGGAATGTTAATTAAGTTTACTACAGCATGAAAATAGTCACATTTACCACCCATATGTATGCCCAGAGCCTCTCCTAACTCCTAAGCGGTTAGGCTGCTAAGTGAACACAAACAGTATTTCCAACACCGTCCGAAAAATACATACAAGTCAAGCTTTGCTTGCATATGGGTCAATTGAAGTTATAAATAGGTGTTATGTCACAAGCCGCTAACAAGTACTATCTTGAAATAATGTGAAATGAATTTTTAGAATAGTTGGGCTTTTCTTATTATATAAATACATGCCTCACACTCCAAACACATGAAAGCACCCTTAACTGCTGAAGTCATTCGAGTCAGCACTCCCGTTACAGTTACTAATCTGTCTATCTAACTTAGATGTGCTCAAAATATGGTAGCAAACTGAGAATAATCAACTAGTAACAAATAAAGTAGGTTTTATGATAGGCAAGCAGTATTAATATCCTTATTATTAAGATTGTCATCCTCATCACAATAATAAGATAAGAGTAAACAACACATAACGACATTACTTATAATAATTGCAAACGAACATCCGTGAATGCTTCTTAATGTTTAGCAGTGTACATAGTTTTAGCAGTGCATAAAACAGTAATTTGAGTTGAGCATTTTATCAAACACATGTCATGCCATTGGCGCGTACCATTATCTAATATAAGTTTCAGCTTAATAAGGGGGTGTTTGTTTCAGCTTATAAGCCCCAATTTTCCAACTTATTTTGAGACTTGTTATATAAATTTATTACAATAATAAAATTATATAAAAGTCTCAAAATAAGCCAGGGCATATAAAATATAAGGCGAAATGAAATAAGGTGATAAGCCCACATATAAGCACAAATAAGCTAATAGCCTAATCATTGCAGTAAACTAATTGGACTAAAAGTGAAAGTTAAATTTCACTTTGAGTCTATTTTTTGACTGAAAGTGTTATGGGTCGTCGGACTTTGGAGTGGATCCGTAACTTTTTTGAAAAATGAACCAAAAATGAAAGACCCGGCAAACAACGAGGACCAAAAATGTAGTTTACTCAAAATGTTATTTGCACGTCACATTAGCGGAATAACACACCAATAACTAAAAACCCCTTCCTTCACAACATTCAAATAACATGTTATTCGTATCATTTTTTTAAACATTTTAATTTTAAATAAAAAAACATTACAATACATTAAAAAGAAAAACGACATTACGAGAAAAATAAAATTACAATACGTTAAAAATAAAAACGACACTACGTGAATTTTTTTTTACAATGAATAAAGAAACTACATTTGATGTTGTTGTTGTTTTAGATGTCGTTGCCAAAGATGATTCACAAGATCATGTCGAAGGCTGTTATGCAAGTTTTTGTCCCCTGGTTCTTTTCGCTTCTTTTGGTGCACATCACAACGGTCGATCCATGTACGCTGTAAGGGTATTAGACGCTAGCCCGAAATTGCTTTTGCAAAGCTTTCTTAGTTTTTGTTAAGGTTTTAAGAAGAATCTTGAAGATGATTGTGACATTTTTGTGTACAAGTTAGTGTGCAATTTGAATTTTGGGCAGCACACCCAAAATTAAAAATCTATGCAAAAAAACAGTTTACCTACATACTTTAACAATAAGTTAACCCTCGTCGCAATGCGCGAACTACGATCCACCTCGTTGTTGTATGAAAGTTGATCATGCACAAGATCTAAAATGATTGACATTTCCTTTCTCAAGATTAATATAGAAATAAAAAGTGGTTCATATTATGTACTTAACCCGACTTGTTTAGATACTAATAACCCTACATTTGAATTTCACTATTGGACTTAAAAAAATAGTTGACCATATATATTAGTGACTAGTTAGTGAATCGTTTTCGTTGCATAAAGTTTAAGATTTACAAATAAGTACAATTTCACCAACCAAATATTATTCATATCCACTAAAATCGGATTAGTTAATATACAGAATAAACGCTTATTTTAAACAACTCAGAAAAGAAAATTTGACATTTATTTTGGGACGAAAAAGTAATATATAAAAGAAAAAAGAATTAAGATCGATTATTTTACTGTTTTAGAGAAGAAAATAAGTTTGATGCCTTGTAAATTTGTATAAACCTTAGCTTTGCATGAAAGGGCAATATTGGTGTCAAGAAAATACTCATTAGAAGCAGCAAAGTTAATAATACTCGTACGAATCATTAAAACTTTTTTCTAATATTATTATATATATCATTTTAGGCAATGAACAATGCCGATTTTACGGTTTGAAGACAAACAGCCCAACAAAGGCCCAGATAAAAAAAGAGAATTTTTGTTGGCCCAAAACCAACGACAGTAAAAAAAAATTGTAAAATTTACAGAACGGCCCCTCAAGTTTTAACTATTTACAACTTTTTTATATAATAAATTTTATTGAGAAAAATCCCAAAAGGGCCTTTCGTACATGGGTGTTGATGCATTTTGGTCAAAAGTCATCTCTTTTCCCAAAAGAGACACGCTCTACCGCTCTACCCCCTTTATAGCTTGGCACGTGTCCACTCAAAAGCACTTTTTGTTGGCCCACAAATCAGTGGGCTGACGCACCACTTAATACAAAGTTACCAAAATACCCATAACATTATTACAATAACTTTTACTTTTTCTTTCATCAAAAATCACGACATCAACACAAACACCTCAAACCATAAACCCAGATCCAAATCCCGATCTACAACAACGATTACAATTGGTTGGCTGTTGTTGTGTTCGAGACTTAAATGGAGATCGAGATGTATATGGCATATTCGAGTGTTGAAAACACAAAACCCAGATCCTATCATCCAATAAAAAAACCTCAAATCTGTACTCAAAACCTTCAACCGAGATTTGTTCATCAGTGATTGTTATTGCTGAAGGTTTTGTTATGGTTTATTTTTATAAAATCATTTAGTTTTATATAATTTGTGTTTGACTTTAATTTGGAACTCAGGATGTACCAAGTGTTTGACATTTATATAACGTGCGTTAATTTTGATATATTTGTTTGATTTGTGCGATTTTAGATTCGATTTGTGTTTGATTTTGATTTGTTGACTTTAGGTTTAGCTAAAATGAATAATTATTTAATTTCTGTTAATTTTATGTTATTTGCGTAATTCGGAAGATAGTGGTGGTAGAGCAGGTGGCGGTGGAGCAGTCGAGCTGTGGTGATGTTGCCTGAATCTGGATATAAAGGTGGTGAGAAATGTTGTGATGATAAAGAGATATTATAAAAGATGAGGGTAATTTGAACTTTTTACTCTATTAGTAATATGACAAACAATTATATCAGATGTACTTTTTAATAATGAAAAAATGACACGTGTCAAGCAATTATGAAGTAGAGCGGTAAAGTATGACCCTTTTGGAAATTAAGATGACTTTTGACCAAAACACATCAACACACATATACGGAAGACCATTTAGGGAATTTTCTCAATTTTATTTATCAAATATATAGCACATATCTATCGATTCATCCAGATCAAGAAATACCGGCGAAAAGATCTTCCAATTGGCAACAAAACAAGCTCAATATTGCAATGCTTTCGACATACGCACGTAAAACATGTTAGCATTTAGCACTTAAGAGCATGTGTTATTTAGATAAACTAAGAGATACTTTATCTAAATTGCTAAAAAAAGGCAAACGCTTTTACAACAAACATGCATTCAATAGCTAAGCAAATAAACCTTGAGCATTAAGATAAACATGAAAGCATATAATTGCATTACGTGAGAGCACGTTATCATCTTGAAACTTCAAAGCACATATGTGAAATGCATGTAGTCTAGATTGACTAAGGAGAAACCTAATTTCTAGTTGCTTAGTGTGCACTTCTAAAGGAATACAAAGTCTATCAATGTAGACTATCATTAGGCATATCCAAGAAGAGCCATTTAATCAAATCAGAGAATGAATATGAGGACTAATCACTTAGCGGTTGTTAATTCAGGGATTAACTCAACGACCATTTTTTTGGGTTTTATCACGAAACCCAACTTCATCTTTGGATGCAATTCAACCATTAGGTTCAAAAATTGAATTTCCTAGTGCAAACAGATTTTTTTTTATTATTTTTTTCATTTTTCTTTGTTTTTTTTTACTCCAGTAGTCATTCTCATGTTAGACAAAATAGAATTCTTATTTGCCTAATGAAGTGATAAGCAAAGATAAAATTTGTTTTATCTTTTCAATAGGAGGGACCTAACATGGGACTCAACTAACATGCTTTAAATTCTTGTTGCATATTCTTAATCAAGATGTGTGGATGAATTCTAAGGTTAAATGAGGAAGTAAGCAAGGTTGTTGTAGGTATAAGAGACAGTGAGTCATCTAAGATCTAGGAGTATGCTTAAGAGTGACAATGTGTAATGCTCTATAATGAGTGTGTTCAAAGAATGCACCGTTGCATGTCTTTTATGAAAGAAATCTAATTAAGGTTATTTACCTTAATAGATCTTGTGAATATTTCTTTGTAGAAATAATAATGAGTAGCTAAAGTTTAGCTACATGTATGTTGGACTTTTTTAAACAAGAGATTGAAAAAGAAAGATGTTAGAATTTTATGACATAGGCCGATACCTAAACCGAAGATGAATTTAGGACGAAAGATCCATCGATCTGTGGAAGTGCCAAATTTGGGCAAGGATCATTTTTTTTATTATTATTATTTAGGAGATGGTGTTGAAATTTAGTTATTAGGAGAAGCTTATATAAGTTATAAGGGTTCTTGGTTTGAGTTTTCGGAAATGACATCCAAGACTTGCTTATCAAGTTGGAGTACTTATAAGCTTCCCGATGGAAAATCATAAGTCGTCAATCCTACTTAGAGTGTGTTAAGTTTAGCATGTATAATTTGACCATAGTTAATAACACAACATTTGAACACTTTAGACTCAATGAAACATCTTCGTTGCAAGTGTGAATTGCAATTTAATGACTAATCTTGTTGTCTTGCAATCGACTTTGTGATTTCATGTAATAACCAAGGATGGTTAAACATGTAGACACGGGAAAATATCTATGGTCATTTGATTGATATTTTCGTGATCTAGATAAATCCTAATCTCGATTTCATGTTCATATTCCAAATTTGTAATTGGATTGAATAGTGAGATTGATTATCATTTGAATAATAATCATCTTCATATTCGAAATCCTCTTACGATCACTTATTGAAAGAAAGCACGATATTGGTTTGAGGAATACGTTCAATTATTCCTAGTCCTAACCTTAGATGGTTAAAGGGTTTTCATTTGGTGAAGAAGAAATATTATGCTTATTTGATAAAGTAAAAGAGTTTTGATGAGAAGATAGTTTGAGTTTTGAGTTGTGCTTTTTAATTGTTTGAGCAAAGTTACATATGTTGTGAGTTTGCTCATGTTTGGCTTTTCGGAGATGAAGGCTTCACCAATTGTATTGCAAGGTAAATTACTTGAATATTTTGGACAAAACATTCAAGTCGCCAATCCTACTTTATTGTGTATTTTATGCATATATTTGCCAAATATTTGGAACACAACTATTGGACAAGTAGACTCAATATGACATCATCTACACAAGTGTGAGTTATGATCTGATGCATATTCTTATCATCTTGGAAAAACGGATGTCGTTATTTTCATATCAATCGAGTGTGATTGAGTATGTAGGTTTAAGATAATATCTCTTGTTATATTTTTGATATAATCTTATAGCTAGACAAATAAGAATCCGATTTCTTATCCATACTCGAAATCTTGTCAATTAGATTCGATAATAACATCAATCATAGTTTGAATAATGAGTTGATATATATTCGAAATCTTTCTTGACACTCACGAACACTCTTTTAAAAGAAGACAAATAAAGTTTTCATAGTGTGTTCCACTAATCCTAACACTAGTTGTAAGGTGAGGTTGATGAATAATGACAAATTAATTTTTTTACTTCAAGATTGTCATATATTTTGCTTGTGCGAAAAGCTATTTGCTGACATGTATAGTATGCATAGTTTTTAACGTTTTATGAGTATATAAATGATTTTCCTAACCATTTTTATACAACACACATCTTTTGTAGAATACTATACGTTTATAAAAAGAATATAATTATGTGTGTGTGTTAGAACAATGCAAGCACAAACAAAGTTTAAAAAAATATATTTTCTTTTACTTAATTACCAATATATTAATACAATCTTTTATTTTGTTTAACCAACCCGAGGTCAAACAACGCAAGATGATGAAAATATTTAGACATTTTGTTGGAAGAGAGATAATGTGTTGGAAATATTTTAATGATGGGTTTTAACATATGATCTTAGGACATTATTTTTCCACACACTTGACAAACTATTAACCTCTCATTCCTAAGTGGGTTACTACACTCAAAATGATCTACAAGATGTTTATGTAACACTTGTAAATATAGTGATCTATGCCTATATGCAATGCACAAACAATTTTACACCTTAACGCAAGAAATCTAGCGTAATTCCTATTAGGCATAATCCAAAAACTAGTAACATACAAATAGCATACAAGGCACATGTGTCCAGATATATAATTAGCTCAATTACAAATAGTAATGATTACTTATTAATATCTATTAACCAAGTTGAAACAAAAATAAACACATATAATCATCTAGCATACACATAAGGATATTCGTCGTTGTTTTGTGTATTAGATATAACGATGTATACTTGGCTTGATTTGATTTGAAAATAAAATAGTTTTCTCCCCATTTCAAAAGTTTATCAAGATGAATATTTTGAAAAGATAAATACACCATTTTTCAAAGATACATTGACTAGAAATGCTTGACTTGAAGGAAAAGATAAGCTACAAGTTATACGTCAAAACGAAACATACAATTTTGACCACTATGTAGTATTTTGCATTTTTGACTAACTTTAGTTTGTTAAAATGACTTGGAAGTATTTTTAAATGAAACTAGACTTAATTATCAAAAAATGGCGGGTGGCACAAATTCTATGGACTTACGGTTGATTTTATATGATTTTTCGAAGTTTGCCAAAATCTGCTGAAACAGACAGGCGGCCCCCATAAAGGTGACGGCCCCCAGATATATTAGGGGGCCGCCCAGACAATTATGGGACCGCCACCAGAGACCCAAAAATACGTTTTTCTTATAAAATCACTTGGTAACTTAATGTGTGGACGTAGGACTTCAGAGATTTGTTCCAGCACATAAAACACGTGTTTTAGACATCATTTTTACTCCTAGGACTTACAAAGACGTATTTTTACAATTCCAAGCCTTTTGAGAATATTTTTAGTCAAGCTAGTATACAAGGTATATTTAACGACAAAACTAATACGAATCAAGCAACAAAACACTTTTCATATTTAATCCCCCTTCATAGGTAATTTGATACATGGATCGTATTCTATTTTAAAAACTATTTATTTCAAAAACTAGAGCGGCATGGCTCTGATACCAATTGTGAAACCGTAGAAGGGGGGGGGTGAATACGTTTCCAATTAAAAACTTTATGATCAAAGATTAAATCACTCTTCTACCGGCGGTCCCATATATATATGGCGGCCGCCAACTATATTAGGGGGGCGCCTAATTTATAGGACCGCCTCTAGAAGAGGTTTTTCGGACTAGATCTTTTGTATCAAATCACCAATTAAGTTTGACGCAATATGAGAAGTGTCGATAATAGATTTACAATAACTAGTGCATATTCTATCAATATTTTCACACTCTCAATGTTTACTACAAAGGGCTAAACAATCATGGCTAGCACAACATACACAACACTTCACACAATCATAAGCACAATGCAAGTGTAAAAGTAAAGCAATAAATGTAAAGACATAAGTAAAGAGAAAGGTAAAAGAAAATGCAAACCGACACGGTGATTTATAATGGTTCGGTCACGAAGCTCCTCTTCGCCCTACTCTACTCCTGGAGTATCCAACTCGAGAGTTACTTCACTAATCAACAAGCTCCCTTTCGGCGGAAAAAACCTTATAACATTGCTTACATTATTTTCCGACACTAAGCTAGATGTCGAGTTCTTCTTTGGGTGCAACCAAACCCGTTATGTTTTATGGCAAACATAACAAACCTTGTGTTTTATGGCCTAAACACATAAACCGCGTTGCTTACAATATTTTCTGACACTAAGCTAAGTGTCGAGTCCTAATCTTAGCTAGAACCAATCTACCACTTCACAAGTGTATTTTAAGGCCTAAAATACTAACCAACACACAAACACCATATCCGAATTTATACACTATCCAGATCTACACAAGAGTTACTATTAATGGATAACTACAACATTTATTGTATTTATTTGTTTTCCTTAATCATAGGCATTTAGTTAAATCAATCTCCTTAATCATAGGAGTGATATTTGTAAACATTGTTGTATTATCCCTATATATACAGATTCTCACCTCATTGGTTTCATGAGGTCATTTGAATAATATTCTTACATGGTATCAGCCAGCTAAACCCTCCCCCTCTTTACCGTATTTCTCCCACAAATATTTTCTGGGATCTCACCATGGCAGCATCTTCTTCTTTTCATGATAGCCTATTTTCCATGAATACCCTGTTACATATGATAACAATTAAGCTTTCTTCAACCAATTATCTTCTATGGCGAAATCATATGATACCTATCTTCACCTATCAGAAATTGATAGGGCACATCAATGGTACCTCTATCTCACCGTCACCCAAAGTTACTATTGAAGGTAAAGCTAATCCTAATCCTGATCTACTTACATGGACTGAAGACGATCAAAGAGCCGTCATTCTTCTTCAATCGTCTCTAACCGAAGAAGCGGCGGCTGAGGTTCTTGGTCTCACTACTGCTCACCAAATATGGCTATCTCTTGAAGCTGCGTATAGCAATGCGTCTGTTGAACGGATTCACTTATTGCGCGATTCTCTCCGACAACTTAAAAAAGGTACATCTTCAGTTTCTGATTATTGTCGTCGATTCAAAGCACTTTGTAACCAGTTGTCTGCAATCGGTCACCCCGTTGTTGAAATTGATAAATTACACTGGTTTCTTTGTGGTTTGGGACCCTCCTACGAAACTTTTTCTACTGCTATTCGGGCCACAAAACCCGCTCCTATGTTTCGTGATTTGGTTACACAAGCAGAAAGTCATGAATTGTTCCTACAGTCACTACATGGTACTCCTACACCACCGGCTGTTTTTCATGTTGAAACGACCAACACCGATTCTGCACAAGGTGGCGGTCGTTCTAATCGTGGCAATCATTCCCGTGGCAGGGGACGTGGTCACAATCGCAGACCACCTCATTGTCAGTTATGTCTAACAAATGGCCATTATGCCACTACGTGTCCAAGTCTTTATACTTATGCTACTCAAGCCTCGCCTTCTTCGGATGAATCTTTAGCAAAAGCTTTCCATGCGCAATGCCATGTTAACACCAATACTCCCAATTGGCATGTTGACTCGGGAGCTACGGATCACATGACTCCTGCTTGTGACTCTCTCCACCATTCATCTCCTTATCCAGGTAATGCTAAAGTCATGTTTGGAAATGGTAAGACGCTTCCAATTACTCATACGGGCTCAACAACTGTTTCACATGATATTCCTTTAAGAAATGTTCTTGTTATTCCTAAACTTAACAAGAAATTGCTTTCTGTGAGTAAGCTAACAACTGACCATCCCGTTGATGTTTTATTTTCTCAACCATTTTTTTATATTCATGATCGGAAAACAAAACGGGTTCTCGCTAGAGGTCGCTGTGAACATGGACTTTATGTGCTCAAAGATGAACCTACTGCTTTCATTGCTACGGCTAAAGTTATAAAACCAGCCTCTTATGAGTTATGGCATGCTCGCTTAGGCCACGTTTCATTTGATGTAATTTCTACTTTGAATAAGTTGGGTGTTTTATCTATTACGTCATTGTTACCAAAACCTATTCTTTGCACACCATGCCAACTTGCTAAAGGACAACGATTACCTTTTACTATTAATGCTAAACGTTCTTCTCATCCTTTAGACTTGATTCATTGTGATCTATGGGGACCGGCTCCTATTTGTTCGAAAGATGGATATCGATATTATGTTGCTTTTATTGACGATTATTCCAGGTTTACGTGGCTTTATCCTCTCAAAACAAAAACAGGGTTTTATTCGGTTCTCCCCGTGTTTATAAATCTGGTTCAAACCCAATGCTCACGAAAAATCAAAACCTTTCAAAGTGATGGTGGCACCGAATTTGTAAACCAAATTGTTCGCAAAATCTTTGAAGACAATGGCACGTTTCATCGGTTTTCATGTCCGTACACACCACAACAAAATGGTCGAGCAGAAAGAAAGCATCGACATATTGTAGAAACCGGTCTTGCTATGCTATTTAATGCTCATGTTCCGGCTAGCTATTGGGTGGATGCATTTACTACGGCAACATTTATTATAAATAGATTGCCCACACCTTTATTGAAGAACAAGTCTCCCTTTGAGCTGCTATTTAATCAGCATCCTCAATATGATAATTTTCGCACCTATGGTTGCCAAGTCTTTCCTTATTTGCGTGACTATTCCCAACACAAACTTGAACCAAGAAGCATTCCGTGTATTTTCATTGGGTATAGCCTGCAACACAAAGGGTATCGATGTCTCGATCCAACTACTTCCCGTGTTTTTGTTACTCGTCATGCTCGCTTCAATGAA
Source organism: Tanacetum coccineum (assembly GCA_026074375.1). Classification (NCBI taxonomy): domain Eukaryota; kingdom Viridiplantae; phylum Streptophyta; class Magnoliopsida; order Asterales; family Asteraceae; genus Tanacetum; species Tanacetum coccineum. The sequence goes on from BQNB010000305.1 coordinate 18,995, forward strand.
ACGGTTTTTCCATTCATTGGTTCATCATGTAATCCTAACATTAGCACCTTGGAGCTCACTACCTTTCTTCCAGATGTTCCCCAATCACCAAGCTCTCCTGCCTTGAAGCAAAATGCAACGCCCAAAACCCAACCAACCTCGGGCCCAACACCATGTTCATTATGCAGGTCATCTGATCCAAATCAGGCTGCTCAGGTCCACACACCTAACCCCATTACATCCCAACATTCTCTTGGTGTCCAAGATACAATTTCAGTCCATCATTCAGATCAGGTACACATCCCAGCCAATGATTCAGATCTGGTTCACGTTTCTGATCCAGAAAATCATCCATTAGCCACTCACATTGCTCCTGATCAGCCGACTACAGGATCTTCTACTTCTTCTCACCCGATGACAACACGTTCAAAGGCAGGTATTTTCAAGCACAAACATCATGCTGATCTTGCTTCACTTACTACTCATCCTCTCCATGTTGCTTTATTATCCACTACCGAACCTCGTGGATTCAAAACAGCCGCAAAGGATCCTAAATGGATGGAAGCCATGAATGAGGAGTTTCAAGCCTTACAACAAAATCAAACATGGGTCTTAGTCCCACGTCCTGGTTCCGCAAATATTATTGGTTCCAAATGGGTTTACCGTATCAAATATAATTCGGATGGAACAATTGAACGATACAAAGCCCGTTTAGTCGCCCAAGGTTGCAGTCAAATTCCGGGACTCGACTACTATCACACGTTCAGTCCCGTTGTTAAAGCATCCACCGTTCGCATTGTGATATCTCTTGCCGTATTGCATAAATGGAAGTTGCACCAACTTGATGTCAAAAATGCGTTTTTAAACGGTCACTTAAATGAGACAGTTTTTATGGAACAACCTCCTGGCTTCCTTAATCATCAATATCCAAATCATGTTTGCAAATTATCCAAGGCACTTTATGGATTAAAACAAGCACCTCGGGCTTGGTTTCAACGGTTGAGCACTTTTCTTCTTTCTTATGGCTTTACATGCAGTCGGGCAGACACGTCTCTCTTCGTGTTCACTAGTGATACTTGCATCATGTACTTACTCGTCTATGTTGATGATCTTATTCTTACAGGAAATGATGAATCTGTCATTGCCACATTTACTTCCCGTCTTAATCATGAATTTGCCATCAAAGACCTTGGCGCTCTTAACTATTTTTTGGGACTCGAAGTCGCTTACACGGACAATGGTTTGTTTCTCACCCAATCCAAGTATGCTCGTGACATACTCAAACGAGCCGATCTTTATGATTCCAAGCCAGTTAGCACACCTCTTGCTACTCATGTCTCATTTACTGCTGATGGTATACCTTATTCAGATTCAACTCTTTACCGCTCATTAGTTGGGGCTCTTCAATATTTAACGATCACAAGACCTGATTTATCCTACGCTGTTAATCAAGTTTCACAATTCCTACATGCCCCAACTATTGCGCATTTTCAGTCCGTCAAAAGAATTCTTCGGTATGTCAAAGGCACCATCTCATTTGGTCTCACTTTCAGTAGGCCTCACACAAACACGATCATCGGGTATTCTGATGCCGATTGGGCTCGTTGCCTGGACACGCGTCGCTCTACCTATGGCTATTCGATCTATCTAGGCGGTAATCTTGTGTCTTGGAGTGCCAAAAAGCAACCAACTGTCTCCCGCTCTAGTTGTGAATCTGAATATCGGGCTATGGCCAATACCGCTGCCGAGATTGTATGGATCACTCATCTTCTACAGGAATTACATGCATTACCTCCTGATCGGCCCACTCTCCTGTGTGACAATAAGAGTGCCTTGTTCATGACTCAGAATCCGGTATCTCATAAGCGTGCAAAACACATTGATCTCGACTATCATTTTATTCGTGAACTTGTACACTCTGGCAAACTGTATACGAAGTTTGTTCCAACCAATCTTCAGGTGGCAGATATTTTCACCAAAAGTCTTCCGCGATCTCAGTTTGAAACCTTTCGTACCATGCTACGTCTTGGACCGCCACCATTTCGATTGAAGGGGGATATTAACGGATACCTACAACATTTATTGTATTTATTTGTTTTCCTTAATCATAGGCATTTAGTTAAATCAATCTCCTTAATCATAGGAGTGATATTTGTAAACATTGTTGTATTATCCCTATATATACAGATTCTCACCTCATTGGTTTCATGAGGTCATTTGAATAATATTCTTACAGTTACAATATAAGAATCAAATCTACTCTAAGACATACAAGTGATCAAATGTAATCACTTGTATGTAACCCACCCAATCTACTGCATGATCTACAAGTAATCAAGGATGATCACTTCCATGTAGAGACATTCTATGCCTCACTAAATACCTCATGGTATTAGTAGAATTAACATAGAAAGTAACCATGATCAAAGCCTTATGCTAGATCCATAATTAAAGATGAAGAAAGAAAAATATGTATGTGTGTGTGTTGGTGCCTTTTTTTTCATCAAGGAGGAGGGGGAATGAAATGCTTGGCCTTTTATAGAGGAGCCTTGACTTGGAGAGTCCCTTTTGTCCAATGGGTAAAAGGGTGTTTGGATAAAAGCATGCATCACTAGTTTTCCCTCCATCTTCTAGAAGCAAATTCAAAATTTGAATTTATTATTTTCCCTCCATTTTCTAAAAGCTTCTAGAAGCTTTGATTGGGCCTTAATGGGCCGAACTCTTATTGGGCCTTAATGGGCTAGCCCGTTTACTTGGCCCGATCCAACTAATAAAGCCCATATGAGTAAGAGTCTCGGGATGTCTAGATCGAGTTGATGAATGTCTACTTGTTGTGGATAAGGGTGGTGAGATGTTGTGAGTTGTGGTGGATAGGGATGTTGAGATATCCGTAAGTCGAAGTATACATCTACGAGTAACTTGTGAACTTTACATTATATTTTACAAGTTACATGTTTGTCATCACCAAAACAATAAAGAGAATGTATAGATTAAATATCATAATATTTGCACTAACATTATGCACTTAACCATACTTATTCAGATGCTAATAACACTATTTGACTTTAAATATTGAGTAAAAGAAAAAGAAAATGAAATTGGTCAGGTTTTACCGAAAGGGCAACAGTAATCATTGACGGAACTTTAGTGAATTTATTGGGAGGGCTGAATGCATCATTTAATTTGGACGAGTAAAAATTGTATTTCATTTAGCCAAAGATAAGTAAAACATCAAAGTTTTAAGAGAATCATGACCTTCCGCAATATTCACTAACGCTGCGTTCTCGAGTTTAGGATGGTAGAAAAGGAAAAAAAATGAGGGGCTGAGAAAGAAAAGAAAGGATATCATACAATCTTGTTGCGTTCTCGAGTTGGACAAAACGGAAAGAAAATGCAAGGAAAGTGTGTATGATTCATGTTCTTAAGTTGGAAGGAAAGTAATGTAAATATGTCAATTTACTACAATGCCCCTCTTGTATATTAACCTTTTTATATAATATATAATCAACTTATGGATATGAAAAATGCGTGAGAAGCAACACTGGCAAAAAGTATTTTCATGTTTTCATGATCAAAATAATATACAGACACTTGCAAGACTAGATAGTAGATAGTACAAGTTGGAAGCACTTTTATGATTTATTAGTAGTTTGTGGCGGTAATATAGTCTTTCTAACCAAAATATAAGATGTATCATTTACTTTCTTAGGCAATCCTCCCAAAAATGAGAGCTCTTAGGAATTGTGCCCCCTATAATTCCCTTCGAAGCGACCCCACTTCTCTCTCACATAGGTTCTTGGAATCCATTAGAAAATATAACATTTCAGATTTTCATCTTGACATTCTTTATGCTTTATGATTTTGATCCTGAAACAATTAAAGCCATATGTTTTGACCTCTCAACAAGTCACATTGTTATAGGAATGGGCTAGGAGGTTACAAGATAAGTAACTCCCCCACATTGACGTGACTTCCCCTACATTTCTATGATTAGGTTGTCCTGTTGAACCTAGATCTTGGGATCTCCAGTCAACTAGGTTAGGTTTTCCTTCATAGAAACTTATTCCTTTATGGGCTTTTGTCCCATTAATTTAGACGACTTATAACTAAACTCTTCTGCTTAAGCCTTTGTAAACGGATCTGACATGTAATCCTTTTACACCACATAGTCAATTTCAACGAGATAACTCCAGTGAGAGTAGTTGGTCGTATTCGAGTTATGTCGACGACAGATATGTCTGTGAACTTTCCATTATACATTGTACTTTTAGCTCTTCCCTTGAACGATTTATTGTCACAATGTAATACTAATGGTCCGTTACAACGTTTAGGGCCCCCCAACCCCCCAATTTCGGTATGTCCTCTACGAATTGACGTAGCCATTCCGCCTCTTCTCCGCATTTATCTAGCGCGATAAATTCTGATTCCATCGTGGACTTAGCTAAACAGTTTGCCTTGGAAGACTTCAAGAATTATAGCGGACCCTCCTAGTTTAAACATTTATCACTAGTCAATTTGAATCCTTTATGTCAGATATCCAATTTGCATCACTGTATACCCTCGTTAACAGTAGTATGTCATGTCATATGCAGTCCGTATCACCGACTGTATTCAAATAATGAAGTACCCGTTATAGCTTTCCAATGCTCTAACTTGTATTACTCGTATTACTACTTAGCCTACGAACTGCATATGCTAAGTCAGGTCGGGTACCAGTCATCAAGTACTTTACATGCCAATAATCATTTGGAATACTCTAAGTGGGCAAAAACACTAGGCCTCTATTTTTAGATAGATGCATACTGGTGATTCAATTGGAGTTATAGCTTGGCTGGAATCCCCCGCATATGTGTTTTAAGAAGTTTGTCAAGTATGTGCTTGAATTAGCTCAAGTCCATTCTGCCAAGTTCGTATGATCTTTATTCCAAGGATCAATCAGCCAAACCCATATCCCTTCATGTTAAACTTTATATTTCCACATGTCTTTAGTGGATTAATTAATCTTGTCGGTACTACAACGATAAGCATATCATCGACATACAACAAAATTACATATCCACTACTTGTGTCCTTCACATAAACACACTTGTCGCATTCATTAATTTTGAATCATTTTCTAAACATGGTGTGATCAAACTATTGATGCACTGTTTGGAGGCTTGGCTTTCAGCATACAACGACTTAACAAGTCTACAACCTTGCCCTCTTGGTCCAGGTGCTTATGAACCCTTTTTATTGGTCTCGCGTGATTTCGTCCCTTGTTGTGTATTTATACATGTTCGTATTTGTTTACACATTTAAGGTGTGAGAACAAGCAGGTTAATAATATTTAAATATGCTTCTTAATGGTACAGTTATACTTAATTGCTCCCACTGTGATCTTCCCAAGTAGGGCTCGACTTTCCTGATGCTGCTTTCTTTGATACGTTTCTTGCTTTCTCCGGGAGCTTGTCTTTAGCTTCCACCGAGTGTCTTGTCTTGACCCCTACCGATACTCATTGATTCAGGAACTCTAGCTGGATGGATGCGAGCCCTATTAGTGCTTCTATTTTGGGGTTTAGAGCTTTGGGAAGGTATGTAATTAGAAACCTATGAAAAGGAGCCGTGACGCCCATGATCTCTTCCCTATACCTCTTTGCTCCTTCTGTTCTTGGGACTCTGTTCCCTTCAACCTGATTGACTAAAAACTTTGAGTCAACAAACACATGTAGGCCCTTCATACCTTTTCCGGCGGAGGCGACTAGTCCGACTAGTAAGGCTTCGTAATCCATGTCATCTTCGGAAGCATAAAAGTTCAAGCGGATAGCGTGCGAGTACTCTTTTCCTTCTTGATCAACCAGGACCATTCCTACCCTGGAGCCCTCTTTGCTGGACTCTTTTCCAACTTATAATCTCTAGGCCCTTGGCGTTGGGGTTAGCTCTTCTTGAGGCTTCTCCACTGCTCAAGAGGTCCCTTCATTGTTCTAGCCTGGTACTTGCAACACTTGCTCTCTCTGCCAGAAAACTTTTTCACTGTTTGGCCTTCCGCTTCCTTTCTTTGGATGTATGAGATATGGTATGTCCTTAGTTCTACTGCCCACAAAGCCAGTTTTCCAGTAGTTCCCAAACCTTTCGGTACTTCTTCCATGGGGCCATCTGTCACCACGCTGACCTTGTAAGTTCTGAAGAGCTTCCTTAGGTATCTTATTGTGTGGATTAGTACTAACACTGCTTTCTCCGTTAGAGTATAACATATTTCCAGCTCTTGTAGCGGCCGACTTACATAGGAAATAGGTGACTGTTCCCTTTTCCTTTCAACGAATAATATGGAGCTAATTGTCTCATTTATTGGTTGCAGACAAATCATTTGAGTTTCCCCTTCTTTTGGAATAGCTAGCATTTGTAGTTTGCCCACTCTTTTTTAAATCTTTTTGAAGGCTTCTTCATCCTTGCTCGTCTAATTAAATGATTCTTGGGTGCCCACTATGGTATGAATCAGCTTAAGTTTGTCAACTGCAAGCATAGGCTTCGTATCTGCTCCGAACCCTCTGGTGTAGTGCTCCGGAGTATAGCTCTTACCTTTTCTGGATCGGCATGTATTCCTTCTATCGTTGCTATATAACCTAAGAACTTTCCTTCTTCCATCCTAAAGGTACATCCACTTGGATCGAGCTTCATGTTGACTCTTTGGAGTTTGTAGAGAGTTTCCTTTACATCTTTAATGAGATCTTGTTTTGACTTGCTTTTTATGACCACTTATTCTAGATATACTTCCATGTTTTGTCCCTTCTGCTCTGCAAGCACCTTATCCATCACCCTTTGGAGGGTAGCTCTGAATTTTTTTATTCCCTTTGGCATGTGGGTAAAACAGTACACTCCTTCCTCTGTGTGGAAGCCTGTCTTCTCTTCATCACTTTCTGACATTCGTATATGACTGGCTTCATTAGGGAGTCGTAAGAAGCATTTGTACCGATGCCCCACGAGCGATCCCAGCTTTTCCTCTACTTTCGGGAAAAGGTATATGTCTTTTGCACATACTTTGTTTAGGCTTGAGTAGTCCATATGTACTTTCTAGGTATCGTCCCTTTTTTTGATCGACATAGCGTTGGTTACCCATCCTGTATATTGAACCTTCCTAATTATTCTTGCCTTCAACCATTTGAACACTTTCTCTTTAAGAACCATTCTCTAGTCCGATTTAGGGGCTGATTCTTATGAGCCACTGGTTCAGCTAAAGGATATGCTTTTAGTTGATGTTTTATAACGAATCGGGGCATGGCCGAGCTTACCATCGGCGTCTAAGAAAATACATCCACGTTCTTTCGGAGGGTGTCCACTAGCCTTGGCTTGCATTTAATCGACAACTTGTCGTTGATCACTATGGGTAGATACGGATAATCATTTCGAATCCCTACCTTTTCCTTTACTGCATCTTCCTCCAAAAATCCCTCGGTATCCACAGGCTCCTTTCCAGGCCTCCAGCCATGAATGTTTTGGTTCCGTAATATGGCATGCTCCCTTATCATTGACATCTTCTTCATGTGCTGACGCCACTGTGTTTCTTTTCAGAATTATGCATTTCTTCTATCTGTCTGCATTCCCTTAAGGCTTCTCTGCCAATCTTCAAGGTAGCTACCTTAGCCGTTAGAAACTTGATCATCAAGTGTATAGTTGATCCCACCGCTCAGAGGCTTCTCATTCCCGTTCTTCCCTGGATGACATTGTAGGGAGAGCGCATTTTACTATGGTAAACTCCTGAAGCACGGTTTTGTTCCTTCCCTGCTCTCCTAGGGTTATCTTGAGGTCTATTAGCCCCAAGGGATGGTAGATTTCTCCTGAGAATCCAACAAGAGGGGCATTAGACTTCCTCAGCCTTGATTTGGTATCCATACCAAAGCTCTTAAAGCAGTGTTCATACATGAAATCTGATGAGCTTCCTCCGTCCACGTAGAACCTTCAGACCCGAAAGCCTTCGACCGTACCTTCCAATATGATCGGGGCGTCAGTCAGGCTATTTCGAGGTACCTCCAGAAAGGCGATTTCCTCTGTCAATCTTGGCTCTTCGATCTTGTAGGGTCTCTTGCGGCTTCCTCCCAAGCCTACCATGTTGATCACCTTTACATTCCTGATGCGGTCGTTGTAAACGCAAAAGGTTTTACAACTCCTTAGGTAGAGTACCTAATCGTTGTAGTGTAGTATAGCAAGGACCCATGGGTTGTTATCCTTCTCTAGGGGAATAGATTCTAAAGGGTCGAACTAAACCTAACTAAGATCTAAGAGGTTGAGAGAAGATTATTTTTGTACTTTTATATTTTTTATAAAAGCATATAAATTCAGGTTCTAAAGAGGTTTTGGTTTTAAACTAATTAAACTAATAATTAAACTAAACTAAATTGGTGGAAATCGTATGGGAAGACAAACGTATTTACTTAATCATGCACTACTCTTTAGTTTGCTTCTCCTAATCATATTGCTTTGTCACACTTGTGATGATCTATGTAAGTATTTCCTAGGTCATGAGCAGATTACACGAATCCGTCGTCTATGTAATATTCCGTTAAGGCAACGCACAGGTAAGGTAGTTTGAAGAATATTACAAGTCCCCTAAGAGTACATTACATGTATTAAAACACTTAAGAGGGATCAAACATATTAGGGGTAAGGTAGTAGGAAGACTGTTACCGATGGTATTCTTTCTACACACTCGCATTTCCCTAGACGTCTATGCTAATGTAATATTTTATAGCTAGTTTCCTAAAGCCTAACATGCACATCCATCACAAGAAGCAATATTAAAAGGATCTATAAACTAAGTTTCATTCAATCATAAGTAAATACTAATGGATCTAGCCTAGCATGTTAAGTAAAAGCGAAGAACAAGAATTAATCAAACAACACATACGTATTGAAAGATTAAAGGATAAATGACTTCACTTGATTAAAACATGTGTTCAAGGATGATACAAGAGGGGTTTTAAGCCCTAAAAATGAGCCTAAAAGCTGCTACACTTGAACTATATCGTTTAGGGCTCGTCTCCCAAAATTTGCATACTAAAACCCTAAAAACGTAAGGGTATATATAGTAATTGAATCGCGACGGCGTCGCCAAAATCCTGATGCCGTCGCTTCGCCGAATCTTCTCGGGTTTCTTTAAGGCGGCTACGTTTTGACGCTATCCCTAACTCTTGACACTGTCGCTTGTAAGTGTTGACGGCGTCGCAATTCCTAGCGACGCCGTCTCCAGGCACTATACGCGCATCCTTGAAACCACTTAGTGTAAAGTTGTAATCTTGTCCTGTTTCTTATCAAATTGAGTCCAAGTCACGTGTAATATCCTCTAAGAGCTTCCCAAATGCTAAAAACACAAAAAGGAACGATTAAGCACATTATTTTGGGCATATTTGCATGATTTAGGGGATTAAATGACCCTGAAAAAGTGTATAAAATGACACCTCATCAAATACCCCTACACTTGAGGTTTGCTTGTCCTCAAGCAAATGGCTTTTCTACCTAGACAATAGCAATATCGGCGGCATTTAACTTACTTTTCAAAGATAGTTCATGGCACAACTTATCAGACCTCGTAATTAAAAGTACGGAAAACATATACTAGCACCTCACAATAAGTGTTTGGATTCTCTCTTTCTCTCAGATGTATAATGAATTATAATAATAATGGAAACGGGAAAATAAAACTAATTACCTGTCGTAGCATACAAATTATCATAGGTTTGGTAAAGGATCAAAAACCTCCACCGTAGTGGCGTAAGCACCTAGAAATTACTATCAAAAAGGTTTTTAAAGGGTTGTGATGTATGGGTGTAAGTTAAATGGAAACGGATGGATGAGATATATTTGGGTGGATTTGGGGTAGTGGTGAGTTAATTAAATACAAGAATACACGTAAAGGCGTTGCTAAGCCAAGACTCGACTAAACTCTGGAATTAAGATATACAAACTTTACAAAGCTCTTCATCTTCTTCTTTACATAAACACACTTATAAAATGAGCAAATGGGCAGCCATGCATTTTCTCTCTTTTTTTATATACATTTTTTTCCGTACACTTTGACCTGGCATTTGCGGAAACATTATAATATATGACTCGAAGTTTATACATTTGACCTCTACACTTGAGTTTTATAACTCATAATTACAAACTAACTAATGACCCGAATTACGAGGATCAAAATAACATGGAGCGTATTACGCACAAATGGGGGTAATAAACTGACTTTCTTCCCCATCTCTTAATAAAATAAAAACTTCCATGAATCCCGGTTGTCCTAAAATTGTATACACTAATCACAAGACTTGACTTAAGCAACATGTTACTCAAGTAAAAAATCTAACTAGGTTTTATAACAAATAATGTACTAAAAGCGAGGGTACATACAAGAAGGCTAGGCGATTTGTGATGTAAACAATTGTTAAGGGTGTAAACAATTCTCTTCATTAATAATCCGGAATCCACTAGAAAATTACGAGAACTTCGAAAATGATATGCTCGAAGGGGTGTACTAGGGGTATCTTGCACTAAAAATGAGTGCGAAGCAAGGGTGTAGGGATAGTTATATGATCGAGGAGACCATAATAAAAAATACAGGTTTAAAACAGGGTTTATCCTAGTGCCTCTTATCATTTAGCAAATCTTAATCATACAAGTGCGATCTCACTAGCGGTCCTGGGATGAATCACAAAAACAAGTTCTAGAATATAATACACTACCGGTACACTCTCGTATAGTTTTAACCGATACATATGCTCCAGAAAAAGCGATAAAACCACATATGCACGATCAAATCCATGGACGTGATACATATGATTGCTCATTCCTTAACTCGACCAAGCTAAAGGTGAAACTATCTTAGGTATCAAAGATGAATATTGGAATTCCTAAAGATCTAGGGGCGAACCTCACAATTTGGGGTGGAATTTTTAAAGTGGTAAGGTTTTGTGCTAGTCATATATTTCATATCCATGAGACGCTAATAATACTCAGTTTTCATTGGTATGTGCCATAAAAAAATATAAATTTGGGTAAAAATTACCTTCTACGCTATGTTTCAGTATATTACTCATCATTTTAAGGACAAAGCAAATGCAATTGAAGGAATAGTTTCTAAGGCTTATTCCCCCTACACTTACTTTGAACATTGTCCCCAATGTTCTTAAAAGTACCCGAATAGACGAATAAATGGAAAGAAAAAGGGAAAAGAAACTAGTACTCCCCTGGTTTTGCTCAATAATGGAGAAGAAAAAAGTGATAAGCTGGTTAAATCATCATCCAAGAATCGTCCATATGAAACTCCTAAGAACTCCAAAGCTTCTTCTCATCAAATATAACTTGCAAATCAAAGACAAAAAAACAACTATATCTAGCATAAAATTGGCGGGATAATAATATACAATGATGTGATTAGGGTTTTGACATTATGAAAGCGGTAAAGATAGGATGCTTGTGCTAAATGAAATCGTGGTTTTCTGCAAGTTTTAGGAAAATTACAAATTTTAGAAGTTATACAAAATTATTTTTTCAAAAATAATAAAAATTCGAATTTTCACAATTCTGGAGACGTGACGCTGTTAGGAAAAATCATGACGCCGTCTCCAGACACTGTGAAAAATTCACATTCGTTTTCTTGGAAAAATTTTCTACACCCAATTCTATTAGTTATTTCCTGCGAAAATAATGCATAAACCACGAAAATTATTAGCACAAACATATGACTCTAACAAACATGACACAAGACACTCCTAAGATGCGGGAAAATAAAAGATTGGGTTGCCTCCCAAAAAGCGCTTTTCTTTATTTAATGAATCTTGTAGCTAGACTCGGAGTCACACTCCCCCTCCTTCATCTTCAAGTCCAGTTAAGTATTCAGGTCCAAGCTCCAAACATTCTTTATAAAACCCTTATATCCTGTTCATTACATAGTCTACTCCCCTCCTTTTGTCCTCCTCGTTCCTAAAGTAGACTGATTTTATATGCTCTTTTTCCAAGTCTGATAGTGAATTAAATTGCTCTATCTTGTAGGGGCATCGTATAGGCAATCTCATCGTCCCCGATTGTAAACTTCACTACTCCTATCGATAAATCATGTGTCATGTTGGATACTTCAACAAAAGGTTTTCCTAGCACTACTTGCGATAGCCTAGGGTCTATGATTAAACTAATATCCTCAACAATCATGAAGTCTGAAACATAAGTGAAGTTTCCTACTAAGATATGCATCCCTCTAATTCTCCCTGTGAACTTACTTATTCCTATAATACCTTCAGGATCTTCCCTCGGTTCAAGCTGTTTTCTCATAATCCAGTTGAATTGCATACGAGTCATGATGTTTATGGGTGAATTAAGATATATGTAGGCTTTTTCCACATGTACATGTCCTATGTTGCATGGTATTTTAAGGTTTGAAGGACTTCTCCTAAATTACTAGGTTTCTTTATAACTGGGACGGAATCAAGGGCACTATTAAGTTTACTTTATGTTATGCTAATTTGATCCTAGTTGGAAATTTTTCAATGCACTTCTACTCCTAACTACTCTTCTTGTTAATGCCATTTTTGTTAACTTCTAACTCCTCTTCACTTGAATCATTGAAATTTTTAATTAATTCAACAAACATCACGTCTCTATCATTTTCTTTTATGCAAATGAATTGTGTATTAGATGATGAGGAGACTAAGTTTAGAGATTCAAGGAACGAATTGAGCTTACGAACTTTTTCTGTGATTAATAAAATTGATGGATCAGGTGGTGATGGTGGGTTGGTGTCGATGTATTCGGGGTCGTCCTTTTCTTCCTTTTTTATCTTTAGACTCCTCAACTTTGGCAATTGTGTCATGATCGTTGTCCTTAGTGTCAGATTTTACGATCTTTGTTTCCCTAGGCTCATATTCTTTACTTAAAATGGTGATTGTATTGAAGAAATGAACGCGTTTAGGAGAAGATGAGTTCCTAATTGATTCTCCTAAAGATGATTGAGATTGATATTTTGGAGAGAGTAGTTTTGATGAACTTTTAATTCCCTTGTTTGGATATGCCTAATTTTCTTTGACCGTTAATGTTTTAACTTGAGGTTGGTCTTTTTGAAAATTTATTTGTTTGTTTGGAACATAATTTGACGGCATTTATCAAATTATGGATATGAGATGAGCATTGGGGATCTTCTATTGAGCAAGAACGAGCAGTCAAAACTGAAGAGGTGGGGTTAACATTCAGTTTCGGGTTATTGATCGTATCACTTAGGAGTGCTCCCTTCATTAGATCATTGATGGCCTTCAAGAATGTGTCAATTTTATTGGTCATCTCGCCTTGTTGTTGTTTGAAATTGGCTTCAAACTTAGACAATCTAGTGTCTTGAGATTCCATAAAACTAGACACCAACCCTTCGAGATTTGATTGATTATTAAAATTTTGAGGGATGTTGAAGGGGCGGTTCGGGAACAAACCGTTAGGCTGAAAACGATTAGGTGGGTTAGAAAAATTGTTTAGAGAATTTTGAGGTTGCCTTCGCCTAAGGTTTGGGTGACTTTTCCATGATGGATTATAGGTGTCACCAAGATTGTTTTGCTCGGGTTTGAAGGTGTACCACTTTCCTCTCGCTTCGTCTGTACGCGAGGATGCGTATTCAACAAAAGCTTGCTCAGGATTTTCCATGCAATATTAAGTTTCACGGGGACCACTACAAATCTCACATGAAGAAGCGATTTTATTCACTTGAACTAGTGATTTAGGAGCAAGATGAGCTTCCATCAAGCATTGGACTTGATTTTTGAGCTCGATGAGATGACGACCGGATGTACTATGGACATCTTAAGGCAAAGAGATTGCCTTGACCGGTTTATCTAAGTCTCTTGGGTCATTCCAACTTTCGTTGTCAAAGAGGGCGAGGTCCTCTAATAGTGCCTAGGATTTCTTCGGTGTTTTTATCACGTAGCTTACCACCAGCCGACTAATCGATGGTTCGCCTTGTGGCAGGATTGACATGGTCATAAAAGATTTGGACTTGGAGCCAAAGATCAATGCCATGGCGAGGGACTTTTTGGAGTAAGTCCTTGAAACGAGTCCATGCTTCAGAGAGAGATTCACCCTGATGTTGTTGGAACATCAAGATGTCATTTCGAAGTTTAGATGTCCTTCCCGATAGAAAGAATTGAGCAAGGAAACGAGTAGTAAGATCCTCCCAAATGGAGATGGATCCCGCTGGAAGACGTTCAAGCCAATTTCTAGCTTGATCAAGAAGGGAAAATTGAAATAAACGCAGGCGCGTCCTTTCCCTATTTGCAACATCAAGGTCAAGTGAGTCCACAAGTTTTAGAAAATCCTTAAGATGTTGGTTTGGATCCTCGGACCGAAGTCCGTGAAAAGAGCTTCCGTTTTGCACCAACCGGATAGTGTCGGACCGTAGAGGCACCACATTGTTCCAATCAGGGAGCTCAATGGTGTTTCGATAGCCCTTGTGGCTAGGTTTGGAGTAATCTCCAAAAGTGCGGATAGGATTTTCGTTTTCCATGGAGGTCAACCAAAACCATTTACAAAACAAATAACACAAAGAAAAGATAGACTAAAGAAAGCTAATTGACAGAAATTAAAATCTCACTAAAAAGGTGATTGTGTAAATATGGACACGATCAGGCTTGGGGATCAAAGAATTCTGGGGGTGAATACTAGATTGCCAAGTCTTGAATAACCTGTGACAACACAAATAGAAAAACTACGTTAAGTGAAGCGCAGGGGGTGTCCCTGTGAATCACCTCCGCCGTGAGAGTAAGTGATGAGGTGTCATTTTATATACTATTTCGGGGTCATTTAACCCTTTAAATCATGCAAATATGCCCATATTATGTGCTTAATCATTTGTTTTCAGGTTTTTAGCACTTGGATGACATTTGGAGGAAATACACGTAACTTGGGATCAGTTGGAGAAGAAACGGACGAGATTACAGACCTACACTAAATCCTTGAAGAAGTATTGCTTACAGAACGTGGAGACGGCGTCGCAAGCATAAAGCGATGCCGTCGTGATCTATTCAGTGACGGCATCTGGAATTTAGAGACGGCATCAGGACCATATCGCGACGCCGTCGCCGCGATACCTCTATATACACAAAACTAATTTTAGGGTTTTAGTGTGTAACTTTTGGGGATAACTTTGTATAATTTAGGGAGACGAACCCTAGTCCTTGTAGCAGCTTCATAGGTCGTTTATAGGGCCTCAAAACCCTATTGTACTACCTTGGATCCATGTTATAATTCAAGTAAGGTTATTTATCATTAATCATTCAATATGTCTATGTGTTGTGTGATTGATTTATCTTCTTACTTCCTTTATAACATGCGAGGCTAAACCCTCCTTTGTATTTGCTTATGATTGCATGAAAGTCGGATTTTAGATCCTTTTACTGTTGCTTCTTGTTGATGAATGTGCGCGTTAGGCCTTATAAAACCAGCTTTTGTCTGTATCGTTATTGACACATCTAGGGAAACGCGAGTGCGTAGAAAGGATACGATAGGGTAACAGTCTTTATACTACCTGGACCCTTATATGGTTGATCCCTCTTAAGGTATTTCACACGCATTTAATATACTCTTAGGGGCCTTGTAATAGTCTTCATACTACCTTACTTGTGTTTTGCCTTAACGAAATATTAAATAGACAACGGATTCATGTAATTCGTTCATAACTTAGGAATACTTACACATTATATCACAAGTGTGACAAGGCAACAAGATTAGGAGAAACAATCTGATAAGTAATGGATGATTAAGTAAATACATTTAATTATCATAAAGTTATCACTAGTAGATTAGTTTATCAATTAGTTTAGTTAATAGTTTATCAAACCAACCTCTCAAATCATAGATTTACCTGCTTTTCTATAAATATAAAAATACAAAAACAATCTTCTCTCAACCCCTAGAATTCTGTTAGACCGTGATCAAGCCTTCCCAACCTATTCCCCTAGAGAACGATAACAACCCCCGAGTCTTGCCTATACTACTACTACAACTGTTAGGTACTCTGACTAGGGAGTTGTAAAACTTCTTGTTGAAGTCCTACGATGACCGCATCAAGTTTTTGGCGCCGCTGCATGGGGAATAGTTAGGTTTTGATCATAGTTTAACTTAGTTCTACTCGCTTGAATCCTTTCAAGTGAGACTTTAATTTCTGCATATTAGCTTTCTCGTAGTCTATTTTTTCTTCGTGTTATCTGTTTCGTAACCCATTCTCAACGGTTATGTCGAGAATCGAGCTTGAATGTCATTAAAGATTTGGTTTTGGTTTCTAATTCTAATAACGCAAATGGAAATCAATTAAAGGCACGCTAATCTAAGAAATAAAGCAATCAAACATTTAAATCTAAAAACGTCTACTTAATAAAACGTGACTCAATAACTAAATGTATCAAAACTAAACCTTAAAAACTTAAATTACAAATTTATAAAACCTAAATGTATTAAAATAATTTTTGAAAAAGAAATTATATTTTTAGACTTTTATTTTATTTTTTATGAATTTAAAACTAATTTAATCTAAAAATATTATTAAAAATATTAAACTAATTTATAAAAATCTAAAATTTTTAAGAAATATGATTTTAACTATTTAAAACTTAAGAAAAATAAAACGGGAAAATAAGCTAAAGACAATAAGCAGTTAAAAAGAAAATAAGCAAAATAAGCTAAACTAGAAAATGCATATATGAATTTAATGGAAGAAGTCTTTAACAGAAAAGACCCAAGGGCGCGGATGGAAAAGGCATTGTGTGTGTGAAGGGGAGGTCACAGGTTCAAACCCTGTGATCTTTTTTTTGCAAAACTTTTTATTTTTAATTTTTTTTAAAAAAGCTCAAGATAAGACAAAAATAAGCTACTTTATTAAAGGGACCTAATGCTAAAACTTATTAATAAGCTAAATAAATCTGATGAAAATGACAGTAAGTTTGAGTACTTGTTTTTGGCTTTTTGGCTTTAAACAGCTATATTCAAACTTGAATTTCAATAATAAAAAAGGCTTTTGAAAGGCTAAAAATCAAAAACAGATAAAGTCCTATATCCTAACATATCAAATAAGCTAAAATTTACTATAATGGATAAGAATTTAAGCTATAAAACTAGAAATGAAAGAGGGAACTTATGAAACTTATTTTTGGCTTTTCTGAGTTTTAAGGCAACTTTCAAGCTAGATTTCAATCACTAAATCGGATGCATTCTAGCTAAAACCTAAAAAACAGATGGAGTTCATATCCTAATAAACTACAATTCACCAAACTTAAACAGATTAAGCTCAAATCTAACCTCAAAATTAAACTTCAAAAATAGACTTTCAAAAACTTCTAACTTGCATACTAAACTGAATTTTACCTATAACTTTTAAAAGGCAATCTCTAATGAAACTAACTCAAAGAACTTGTATTATGATGCAGTAAGAACCAATTCAAATTACCAAACCTTTAACTCTAATGCATTCTAACCAAATCTCCAAAACAGAATCTAAGAAATCTAATAAAACAGCAGACTTAACACTAATTAATGAACAAACTTCAATCCTTAATAAAGCTTATCCTAACTCCATTAAAACTTCATTAATACTAATTTAAGACTAAAATGAAAATGAATCAAAGGCTATAAATCAATCAAGCAGTAGAAACATAAGTTTCTACTGCTTGATCCAAACACCCCCTTATTTTCTAAAAAGTACTTTTAAGCTAAAAACAGATTATAAAAAGCATTAATCTAAATGTAATAAGCAATATTAAGACAGAATAAGCACAATTAAAGTAGAATAAGCAAAAATAAGCAGTTTAATAAGCAGATGCAGAAAATAAGCTAAGAAATGAAAAATGAAACATACTTTTGCCCTTTGCTCTAAACAAGGGCTTAAATGCTCTTAGAGCTTAATCTGCAAGCTCCAGCTCATTTTCATGAGCTGGTAAAATCCAATAAGCCCATCCATGTTTGGCTTATCATCCAAAAATTAAGCATTACATTTAAGCATAGGTATTTAAGTAAATTTAATGAAACTATGTTATATAGGAAAGCTTAAACTGATTTATAAGTAGCTTAAAAGAGAATGAAAGCTTATTGATGATTAAGTAACATTCAATCACATTTTGAGTAAATTGCATAAAGGTAAAACTTGAAATTAAGACAGATTTGAAAGGTAAACTGAATTTGCATTAACAAAAAGAGGAAATTGCATTGTTTAAAAGGAAATTACATTTAAAATAAGAACAATAAGCTGGAAAATAAGCTACCCTAATATACTCCTACTCCTAAGCTAGATGATTTGCTATGTGTGATCTTCATCTCTATTTATAGTGAAACTAAGAAGCTTCTAGCAAGAGAGGAGGGTCCTAAATCCTTCCATCCTGGCCCTTGATCTCAACCCATCATAATCTGAACCCTTGATTTGATGCCACGTCCCATCAACCAATCAAAACCTTTAGGATTGCCAGCGTGGCTATGTGATTGTCAGGCGTGTCAGGGGCTTCTAGAAGGTGTAAGAGATGCGTGGGTGATTGGGTGAAATGCTTTAACTCGTCACTAAATGTGTTACAGTTAAAAAACATGGGAGGGAGGAGGTGATGAATAGTAATTTTGACTTGGGTGCGTTTTAGTTTTATTTGTTTGACTTTGGACTCAGGGTGGGAATTGGGCCAGGAAATGATAAATGGTTTTTATCAATTGGGCCAAGGACATATTATGGACTTTGGAATTGAATTTGGACTTAATTTATAAAAGGGTTTATGGTTAAATACTTCAATGCTTAATGGGCTGACCCGACCCAATAAATGGGCACGGGTTGGCCCATTAAGGATGAATACGCCTTTGGCTTTGGTTTTCCACGCTCTTTCCATTCCCGTGCTTGGTTTTGTCTGCTTTGCCTTTGTTTTTGTCCTTTTATTGAATATCCGTACCTGCAAGACACAATTTACAATACAAACGAATACACTATATTTCTCATGTATTTTTGGTCATTATTGGTCTTTTTAGCTCGTTTTAATAGGTAAAAGGTATGTGTATTTAAGCACATACCAAAATCCCCCATACTAATATTGCCGTGTCCTCACACAATGTCATAAATTCACAGTTAGAAAACCAAAATTTTTAACCCCCTTAGACTAATTACCTTGAAAAGTAGCTAAATGTTTATCTAAGGGGATTAAAAAATCACTAGTTTTGAAAAGCTCCCCGTTTTACCATTTTTGTGCATTTATTATTATTATTCAAACATATCATAACTTTAAGGATCACGGAACAAGAAACACTAAAAGGATAAATTCATCGTCCTTGATTTTTCACCTGCCCCAAACAAAGCTTAAAAACGAAATCATTGTTAAATACAAGTTAAGA
Source organism: Tanacetum coccineum (assembly GCA_026074375.1). Classification (NCBI taxonomy): domain Eukaryota; kingdom Viridiplantae; phylum Streptophyta; class Magnoliopsida; order Asterales; family Asteraceae; genus Tanacetum; species Tanacetum coccineum. The sequence continues at coordinate 38,318 of BQNB010000305.1, forward strand.
TGCTAACACTACTCATAGATGCTAATTTTGTAAACATAGCTACTTTCTGCTCCCTTATTCCTAAGTCCTCTAAAGGTTTTATTCTTATTATTGGTGAAAAATAAAATAAATTCTTATTCATATAAAGTAAACCTGATTTAGACCACAATTAGTTTGAAATCCTTTCCTAAAGAGACGATATGGTGAGAATAAGGTCCACATTAAGGTTCTAATTTCACATGATTTAGGGGTTATCCTTTTTATTTCATCTGAAACAACTCAACTACGAGTCCAAAGACGGAGGCTTTATTTAGATAACCCCGGAGTCAAATTTTGGCTTTAGTCTTATTATTATTGCAACATTATTAAACCTCGGTCCTTTAAACAACTGCCACATCGGTATGCGAGTCAACCATGGTCCAGGAGTCTTATTTCGACCTCGGTGATATCAACCTTTTTGAAGGCTGCAACATCGGTTGTGAGCCGGCAAGATGCAACAAACTTTTATCAGTCTCAGATGATTACTATGTGCCTTATTTAGAAGACTGCCACATCGGTTGTGAGCCGGCAAGAGGCAGTAAACTTTTATCAGCCCACAGTTATTATTATTATTATTATTACCTCCACCCTTTAAACGACTACCACATCGGTTGTGAGCCAGCAAGAGGTAGTGGTCTTATTTCGGCTTCGGTTTATTACATAACTATTATTATTATAGCCAAATTTCAAGTCCTGTGGTCTTTATCTACCTAGACAACGGTAGCGAGTCGTCAGGAATTGGTAGCCTATTTCCCCACAACACTGACAAAACCTCGATGTGTACCTTAATTTCACTAGAAGGAATCTCTACGAAGTGATTTAAACTAAGAATCGCAAAAACCTAAAGTAACTTTATTTATTCAACAATTATATAATGTTTATTAAGCTGATGGGAGCAAAAAGCCACAATTAACCTCTATGAGCTCTAAAGAGATCCAACTACTCTATGTTTAGCATCTAACTTATATAAAACTCTATCATTTCTCGTTCTTCGCAAATTTAAAATCTTTAATAAAAAGATCCACGAATGCTTAGTCTAATAAAACAAGCTTTGCATATTTAAAGTCTATCATGGAAACTTGCAAACTCTTGGCTTCTTCAAGCTAGAATTCGCGTTTTAAAGCTTCTTGTATAAAAGACTAGCAAAAGCTTAATTTTATATAAGTTAAGGGGCAAGCTAGAGCGCAACATGCTCAATCAAGTCAAAATTTATTACTTAAAAAGACAAAACTACGTGTCAAAACACTTATTTTATTTTTGAAAATTTTTTAATTTTGGCATATTTTTGCTATTTTTGTTGGAAAAACGGGTTTACGTGAAGACAAGGCAAATGAAAGTAAGATCAAATCGAATGATACCCCCATACTAGAACTACACGTTGTCCTCAATGTGAGACTGTCACCCCATACTAATTTTAAGGCATAACCCTAATATTAAGGGGTCTCTACGCAAATCAAAATCCGTTTATGAATTATGCTAATAGATAAACGTTAATCAATAAGATCTAGGATATCAGATTCCCATTTATAAGCATGCTAAGGATTGAATATCGAGTGAACGATGGACAAAACCACGAGCACGAGAACCTTCAAAATCCAGGCAATCCTGGACATAAAACACGAAACACGAGAAAGGAAGAGGCGAGCCTCCTCACATCACGCTTATTCATAATTATTATACTAATATACTATTACTAGGGATAAGCATGGGTTGCTACTCACGAAGCGCTTGTTTTTGTGCGAGTCTCTAGCTTGACTCTCCCCATATCATCGTGATATTAGGGACAAGACAAATGGAAGAGCAAACTTCCATTGGACATTTATATGCCACCGATTCTAAGGAATAAAAACTATAAGCGGAGATGCCGGGGTCAAAAAATGATATGGAGAGAGGAAGAGAAGAATCCACCGGATAGGTGAAATAAGGAAGGAAAATTCGGATAACATATGTGAAGGAAAGATAATGACGATCCTCAAAGGGCAAGCTCACATTTGTAGGAAAATTTTTTTCCTCATGAATCCTGGGGTAAAAAACTTTGATAATATTCTTCAAATCATCTTTATCAGGTTCAGCTTCTAAGCTTCTTTGGTCATGATATAAAAACACCTCGGGAGGGAGATTAGGGGTAGTGTCCTTAATAAGTAAACTCTCAAGATAGATAATTTCTCCATTCGAGTCTTAATAATCGTCCTCAATATCCGTAGAAACAACAATATCTTGAAAAGCATCGATCTCATCAATATCGCCTCCTGGGTCGAAACATTCATCCTCATTAAAAGCAGAGAGATGTGTGACTAGCAAATCCGGTTCATCAAGTTTAGAAACATAGGAGTCCTCGCTCTCGATGTCCTCTAACTCCTCATCAAAAAGAGGATTTACGTCACTAGAGATGTATTCGTCATCGATTTCGAAAAGAGGGTTCGAGTAAATTTTAACATTATCTTCCGGAACGTCCTCACCGGATAGTGATCGTCATCACTAGAGGTAAAATCATCATTTGAATCGAAGAGAGGGTTAGAGAAAGTCACGAAATTATCACAAGGAACGTTGATGGAAGAGAAATCATCACACGACCAAATTATACTCACTATCGCCCTTGGAAGTATCCTCGGACTCACTTGGTATTGGGACAAGGTCCTCAACACTAGACTTATTTTCTTCGTCCGATTCCGTTTCTGGAATAGTGTTAAGATGCTCATCCTTCATTATGAGAGAGTACGTAATCGGTAAGTCGGGTGTGATTGCAACTGACAGAGGAAGTTCAGAAATAATATCTCTCAAAGGAATAGAACTTTCCTCGTCATCGTCATCATCGTCATCATAGAAAATAAGAGGCTTCCAATATTAAAAACTAACTTTAGCTGCCTGCTCTTCTTGTTTTAGTTGAATTCCATTAAGAATTTGCAAATCATTAATAAGTTTGAGTAGCAATTCTTGTATATACTCTGGTTGATTATGCTCTTCTTCCACAGCTTGCTTAATTTTAAGAAATCTCTCCTCAGCTAGCAATAAAGCCATACTCTTTTCTTTAGGAGGTATTTGATCATACTTCTTTAAAAAGGCTTGTATAGCTTCCATTAGATTTTCTCTAGCTTGCAACATTTCCGTACTCGTTTCTTGAGGGGGTTGATGAACGACGGAATACTGCGGGGGTTGGAATTGGTCAAAACCGGAAGAATTAGAATTATAGCAAGGGTTAGGTTCATAGTAATTTTGATTCATCGGTTGACACTGAAAAGTCTCATGAGGACCCCCACAGTTTTCACAGCAAAGATATTGTTGTGGAAAACTCGGTGAATTTTGTGGATAATAATTATCACTATAGTTTTGATTGTATCATGGTTCCGGCTCATAGAGAAGCGGGAATCGTGGTAGACAATCAGAACCGTAGTGATGATCGTTTCCACATAACTCACAAGAGTAGGTCTGGGGTTGTGGTGGGTTGATAAGGTTTGGAGAATCATTATAAGAATACGGAGTTGGTTCATAAGTGAATGAATTTTCAGTTTCCGAATTACATCCTAAATAAGGTACCCCTCTATTATAATATCCACACCGCTCGCAAGTACAATATCGACAAGGTAGATCATCTAAAGGATTTCCGCAGCTAAAACAACTACGTTGTTCGAATGACGACATAAGAATTAAACCAATAAGAGGATAAAGAATAAGAATTAAACGAATAAGAGGACAGAGACGATTATTTATAGATTTTTAAAATAATACATTAGGAAAAGAAATAAGAAAAATATTTTTGGTAACCGAAAGTTAAAAGTGCACGGTAGCTCTCTAAAAAATGCACAAAGAAGCGGAGGAGCGGGTAAGCGTGAAGCTTTTAAAAACCTTCTCCTTTTGGGTCGAAGTTCGTAGGTTCGACCCTCCTTATACATCTCTTATAGTTTGTTAACTAAAAATGAGCCAAAACGACAATTAACAAACGATTATTTTCAATATTAAAATAAAAGAAAATAAGAATAGAAGTGCAAAATATTTTTGTATTTTTATATAAAATAAAACGAAAACTTTTACGGGGAAAGGATCTTCAAGGCTTGAACACGAATAATCTCGCAAAAATCGCTACACCTCTCCCCGGCAGCGGCGCCATTTTGATATTCTTTCAAAAACCCCTCTTAATAATGTAGATATATATATAATATATATACGTATACATAAGCAAAGTATCATACAAATTATTCTTAGGAAAGAATAATAAGTAATCAAGACGGGTATCGTTCTCCTCGATAAGAGGTGAATGGAAATTTACGGTTATGTCGAGAATCGAGCTTGAATGTCATTAAAGATTTGGTTTTGGTTTCTAATTCTAATAACGCAAATGGAAAGCAATTAAAAGCACAATAATCTAAGAAATAAAGCAATCAAACATTTAAATCTAAAAATGCCTACTTAATAAAACGTGACTCAATAATTAAATGTATCAAAATTAAACCTTAAAAACATAAATTGCAAATTTATAAAACCTAAATGTATTAGAATAATTTTTGAAAAAGAAATTATATTTTTAGACTTTTATTTTATTTTTTATGAATTTAAAACTAATTTAATCTAAAAATATTAAACTAATTTATAAAAATCTAAAAAATTTAAGAAAGATGCTTTTAACTATTTAAAACTTAAGAAAAATAAAACGAGAAAATAAGCTAAAGACAATAAGCAGTTAAAAAGCAAATAAGCAATATAAGCTAAACTAGAAAATGCATATATGAATTTAATGGAAGAAGTCTTTAACAGAAAAGACTCAAGGGCGCGGATGGAAAAGGCATTGTGTGTGTGAAGGGGAGGTCACAGGTTCGAACCCTATGATCTTTCTTTTTGCAAAACTTTTTATTTTTCATTTTCTTTTTGAAAAAGCTCAAGATAAGACAAAAACAAGCTACTTTATTAAATGGACTTAATGCTAAAACTTATTAATAAGCTAGATAAAGCTGATGAAAATGACAGCAAGCTTAAGTACTTGTTTTTGGCTTTTTGGCTTTAAACAGCTATATTCAAACTTGAATTTCAATAATCAAAAAGGCTCTTGAAAGGCTAAAAATTAAAAACAGATAAAGTCCTATATCATAACATATCAAATAAGCTGAAATTTAGAATAATGGATAAGAATTTAAGCTATAAAACTAGAAATGAAAGAGAGAACTTATGAAACTTATTTTTGGCTTTTTTGAGTTTTAAGGCAACTTTCAAGCTAGATTTCAATCACTAAATCTGATGCATTCTAGCTTTTTAAATTTTCTTTTTGAAATTTTATATTTTTGTATTTTCTTTTTAAAAAATATTTTCTAACATAGTTGAAAATAAAATATTTATACAAAGAAAAGGATGATAATGTATTTACATGAGAAGAACCCTTTGAAGGAATAGGTTCGGAAGCCGTTGAAAAGAACATATTTCCTTTCCTAGAGGTATTGCACTATTATTTGTGTTGAGGCAAGTTTCAACAGTCTTTCCCGTGGGAATCTACCTAAGACCAACATAAGTAAAGATTCTACCCGTTGGTTTCCATGTGAGAGTAGATCTAGGAGGCGTTGTTTTCACATACATGACGAAAGACTTAATTGGGGAAAACTTGTGTCCTGTAGAGATCCATCTTTCAGGTTTCTTAGTATTGCTTTTATGTTCTACGGGTATGTATCTCTTTGTTGTCTTATGGGATTGTACCTTAGTACGAGAATTCACCTCTTTCAGGAGGTTTGTTATACACGCATCATGATTTGCATTAAAGACACATTCTTGACATGTCGAGTAGACAAAGCGTTTCGAGTCTGAAAAAGAGCTAGAATTCCTAGAGTGTTCTGCTTTAAGCACATTAGTTTTGTTACATACCTACTCTTATTTGTAGGCCAATTCTTAGTGTTTTGATTTGTGCTCCTAGTTTTTGATGAGGTGTCATTTTATACACTATTTCGGGGTCATTTAACCCCCTAAATTATGAATATATGCTCAGATTATGTGCTTAATCATTTGTTTTCAGGTTTTTAGCACTTGGATGACATTTGGAGAAAATACACGTGACTTGGGCTCATTTGGAGAAGAAACGGACGAGATTACGGACTTACACCAAATCCATGAAGAAATATTATTCTCAGAGCGTAGAGACGGCGTCGCAGGCATAAAGCGACACCGTCGTGATCCATCTAGTGATGGCGTCAGAGATTTAGTGACGGCGTCAGGATTATAACGCGACGTCATCGCAGCGATATCTCTATAAATACTAAACCAATTTTAAGGTTTTAAGTGTGTAACTTTGGGGTAACTTTGTATAACTTTAGGTTATTTATCATTAATCATTCAATATGTCTATGTGTTGCATGATTGATTTATCTCTTTGCTTTCTTTATAACATGCGAGGCTAAACCCTTCTTTGTATTTGCTTATGATTGCATAAAAGCCGGATTGTAGATCCTTTTACTATTGCTTCTTGATTGATGATTGTGCACGTTAGGTTCTAGAAAACCAGCTTTTGTCTGTATCGTTGTAGACACGTCTAAGGAAACACAAGTGCGTAGAAAGGATACCATCGGGTAACAGTCTCCATACTACCTTGCCCCCTTATATGGTTGATCCCTCTTAAAGTATTTCACATGCACTTAATATACTCTTAGGGGCCTTATAATAGTCTTCATATTACCTTACTTGTGCGTTGCCTTAACGAAATATTAAATAGACGGTGGGTTCGTGTAATCCGTTCATGACCTAGGAAATACTTACACATATCATCACAAGTGTGATAAGGCAACATGATTAGGAGAAGCAATCTAATTAGTAATGCATGATTAAGTAAATACATTCAATTATCATAAAGTTATCACCAGTAGATTAGATATTAGTTTAGTTATTAGTTTATCAAACCAACCTCTCAAACCATAGAATTACCTACTTTCATAAAACATAAAAACACAAAAATAATCTTATCCCAACCTCTAGAATTATGTTAGACCGTGATCAAGCGTTCCCAACTTATTCCCCTAGAGAACGATAACAACCTCCGAGTCTTACCTATACTACTACTACAACGGTTAGGTACTTTGCCTAGGGAGTTGTAAAACTTCTTGTTGAAGTCCTACGACTACCGCATCAAGTTTTTGGCGCCGCTGCCAGGGAATAGTTAAGTTTCGATCATAGTTTAGCTTAGTTCTACTTTCTTAAATCCTTTTAAGTGAGAATTTAATTTCCGCATATTAGCTTTCTCGTAGTCTATCTTTTCTTTGTGTTAATTGTTTCATAATCCATTCTCGTCAACCACTATAGGAGACGAGAATCCTATATGAACTCTTGGAGACTACTCCAAACCTAGCCACGAAGGCTACAGGAATACATTAAGCTCCCCGTAGGGAACAACGTGGTATCTCTTTGATCCGACACCATCCGGTTGGTGCAAAATGGATGCTCATTCCACGGACTTCGGTCCGAGGATCTAAACCAACACCTCAAGGATTTCCTAAAACTTGTGGACTCACTTGACCTTGACGATTAAAATAGGGAAAGAACGCGCATGTGTTTATTTCAATTTTCCCTTCGTGATCAAGCTAGCAACTGGATTGAACATATTCTAACAGGATCCATCACCACATGGGAGGATCTTACTACTCGTTTCCTTGCTTAATTCTTTCCACCGGGAAGGACCGCAAAACTCCGCAATGATATCCTGATATTCCAACAACATCATGGAGCTTCTCTATCAGAAGCATGGACTCGTTTCAAGGACTTAATACAAAAAGTTCCTCATCATGGCATCGACCTTTAGCTCCAAGTCCAAATTTTTTATGACCATGTCAATCTCGTCAAAAGACGAACCATTGACCAATCGGCCAATGTTAAGCTTCGTGACCGAAACGCTGAAGAATCCTAGGCATTATTAGAGGACCTCGCCCTCTATGACAACGAAAGTTGGAACGACCCAATGGATTTCGCTAAGCCGGTCAAGGCAATCGCTTTGCCTCAAGATGTCCCGAGTACATCCGACCGACATCTAATCGAGCTCGAAAATCAAGTCCAACGCTTGATGGAAGCTCATCTTGCTCTGACATAACCTAATCAAGTGAACACAATCACTACCTCATGTGAGATTTGTAGTGGTCCCCACGACACTCAGTATTGCATGGAAGATCCCGAGCAATTCTTTGTTGAATACGCATCCTCGCGTACCGATAAAGCGGGAGGTAAGTGGTATACTTTCAAACCCGAGCAAAACAATCTTGGTGACACCTATAATCCATCATGGAAAAGTCACCCAAACCTTATGTGGTGACAACCTAAAAATTCTCAAAATAATTTTTCAAACCCACCTAACCGGTTCTAACCTAACGGTTCAATCCCGAACCGTTCCTTCAACAACCGTCCTCAAAGCTTTAATAATCAATCAATCCTAAAAGGATTTGTATCCCACTTTATGGCATCTCAAGACGCTAGACTATCCAATTTTGAATCCGATTTCAAACAACAGCAAAGCGAGATGACCAACAAAATCGACACAGTATTGAAAGCCATCACCGATCGAATAGCAGGAGCACTACCTAGTGACACAGTTAAGAACTCGAAACTGAGTACTTCCCCAGTTTTGTCTGCTCGTTCTTATCCGACAATTGATCCCCAATGCTTATCTTACCCCTCCACCTCAATCAATGCTATCAAGGCACATTCCAAGGAGGCAACCATTTCCCAAACAAGCCTGTTGCGACCCGAGATAGAGATCAAAGCTCAACAACTGGAAGAACCCGAACCAACTCTTGAAGATGAATTCTACGATTTTCATCTTAACCTACCGGTTCTTGAAGTCCTAGCTCACACTCTAATCTATAATGCTATATTGGATAAATACGTAGAAAGCTTAAAACTAGGCAAAAACAGATCAGTATTTATCCAAAGAGAAGTACCTGCAAAAATGGAAGACCCCGAGCTATTCACCCTACCTTGTAGACTAGGGGTCTCAAAACCTTTCGACACCTTGGCTGATCTAGGATCATGCGTAAACATAATCCCACTTTACCTCTTCAAAAAGCTTAACATCGAACTATTGGAAGAGACTGACCATATCTTTGGGTTGACTGACGGAACAAAATCCTACCCCATTGGGATTGTTAAAGACGTAGAAGTCCACATAGAAAAACTAAAACTATTAAATGATTTCTACGTGATCGATATGAAGAAGGACCCCGAAACCCCTTTGCTAGTATGAAGAGGATTCCTAGCTACCGCCAACACAGTTATAGATTGTAGGATGGCCAAAATAGCGGTAGGAGAAGGAATCACTAGGTCGGTATTCAAAGTAAAAGGAGTCGACTTAGGTGAGGAGGAAACACCTTATTGGACCACGCTTGGAAAAAGGGAACCATACAAACCACGGCCTCGCTCGGATGGAGTGGGCGCACAAACCCCTTATTATGCTAGGAAGGACTTCTTAGATTGCCATTTACCCGGAGAATAGGAAATTGCTAGAGATGCCGAGCTCAATCCTTTTAAGGATACCTTAGTGTTTAGAAGGATGGTAGAATTTTTAGCAGCCAAACCTATTAACCTTAAGAATAATATGTAGGAATCAGAGGACCTAATTAAAAACCCGATCAACTAGGACAAACCACCCAAAGACGGAGATGGAGAATGGCATGCCAAGATTAGACTAATCGATCCAGACGGATAGGAGTTTACCAAAACCCTACAGTCAATCCCCACCACTAGAAAGCTCTCCAAAAGAGAAAGTCCAAGGGAAATCATCGACTTGGACCACTTCTACGACACGTGACGTGTTACTTCGAGTCTCGCTACAAGACTCGTAAATAAAGAAAAATGCTTTTTGAGAGGCAACCCAATATTTACTTTTCCCGCATATTAGGAGTGTCTTTTAACTCTTTATTGTTTGTTTTATTATGTTTGAATTAGTTGTAATCATGCTTTATTTGTTTGCAACTTCATGTTATTTGCAATTAAAGGTATTTTGCAACAAAATAAGTGTAGGGAAAATATCCGGTTTTTAGAACCAAATTCAAACATTTAAAATGAATTGTTTAGATTAATCCGCGTTAGTTTCGAGTCATATGATTGAATTATTAATTCTCATGTTGTTATGCAGCATTTTGCACAGGAAAATAACTTATAAGAATGAGTGTAGGAAATTTTTCATCAAAAACGAAAAATGAGTTTTCACAGAGTGTGGAGACGGCGTCACGATTTACACGCGACGTCGTCACCGCGACACTTGTGACGGGGTCAGGATATTCCTGACGGCATCAAATGCCCAATTACTACGAAAACTTGAAAATTTTAAGTATTTTTGAAAGTATAACTTGTACAACACTTAGAAAGTTTAAATTCTTTTATAAACCTGCAAAACCCTGAGTTTAACAATTCTCTCATCCTATCTTTACTGCTTTAATAGAGTCGAAACCCTAATTTCACACTGTATATATCTATCCCATGGATTTTACGCTTGGTGTAGTTGTCTTTGTCTTTGATTACAAGTTATATTTGATGAGAAGAAGCTTGGAAGTTCTTAGGAAGTTTCATTGGACGATTCTTGAAGGATGATTTAACTAGTTATCGCATGTTTCTTCTCCATTATTGAGCAAACCAGGGGAGTACTAGTTTCCTTTACTTATTTTCTTTTCCCTTTATTCGTTTTTACGGGTACTTCTTTAGAACATTGGGGACAATGTTCAACTTAAGTGTAGGAGGGAAATAAGCCTTAGAAACTATTCCTTCATTTGCCATTTGCTTTGTTCCTTAAAATGATGGGTAATATATCGAAACATAGCATAAAAAGATAATTTTGACCCAAATTTAAATTTTTTTACGACACATACCGACGAAAACCGAGTATTAATAGCGTCTCATGGATAAAAATATGTATGACTAGCACAAAAACCCTCAAAATTCCACCCTAAAAATATGAGGTTCGCCTTTAGATCTATAGGAGTTCGGGTATCCAATATTGATACCCAAGATAGTTTATACCTTTAGCTTGTTCGAGTTAAGGTTCGAATGCATACATATGTGTCTATTTCGTCATTACGGATGTGTATGTATGATCTAGGTCACCTTTTCTGGAACATTGGTATCGATATTAAATTATATGTGTGTACCGGTAGTATATTAAATTCTAGAACTTGTTTTTGTGATGCATTCCGAGACCGCATAGTGAGTATTAGGATTTGTTAGATAAGAGGCACTAGGATTAACGCATGTTTTAACCTGTAATCGTTATGATGGTCACACCGATCATGTAACTATCCTACACCCTTGCCATGCACTCATTTTTAGTGCAGGATACCCCTAGTACAACCCTCCACGGTTCTCGTAATTTTCTGATTAAGCCGTTCTATTAATGAAGAGCATTGTCACCCTTAAACCAATCGTTACACCCAAATCACCTTAGCCTACCTTGTATGTACTCGCTTTTAGTACATTATTGTGTTAACCCAAGTTAATTATTTGAGTACACGGTTGCTAAGTCTTTATCCTTGTAAATATAGTTTTGGGACGATTAGGATTCATGGTAGTATTTATTTCACGGAAGAATGGGGAAGAAAAGTTAAATCAATACCCCTATATGTTTGTCAAATGATCTCTATGTTATTTTGATCCACCTCAAATCGGGTCATAGAATAGCTTATTTGTAAAGTATGTAAAAGTTCAAGTGTAGGGGTGCATCTATAAGCCCCAAGTAATGTATTATGTTATCCAAAAAATAGAAAAGAAAAAAGAAAGAGATTGATGTAGAGTTGTGTAGAGTTTGTATATCTTTGTCCGAGTCTTGGCTTAGCAACCAAACCAATGTGTATTCGTATAAATAATTAGCTAACCCTTCCACTCCAAATTCACCTAAAGCTACCCAAATGTTTCTCATCCGTTTCCGTTTCCATATATGTTATCTTACACCTATACCCCACAACCCTTTAAAAGACCTCTTAGATAGTAATGAATAATACTTGCGCCCAGCGGTGGAGGTTTGATCCTTTACCAAGCCTACGGTAATTTATATGCTGTGACAGGTAATGAGTGTTGATTTTCCATTTCCCCATTATGTTATAATTTATTATACACCCGAGTGAAAGAAAGAATCCCAAACACTTATGTGAGGTGCTAGTGTATGCTTTCTGTGCTTTTAATTACGAGATCTAGAAGGTTGTGTTGTAAAATACATTTAAAGAGTATGTTAAATGGCCCTCATATTGCTATTTGTCTAGGTAGAAAAGCCTATTTGCTTGAGGACAAGCAAATCCCAAGTGTAGGGTATTTGATGAGGTGTCATTTTATACACTATTTCAGGGTCAATTAACCCCTTAAATCATGCAAATATGCCCAGATTATGTGCTTAATAATTTGTTTTCAGGTTTTTAGCACTTGGATGACATTTGGAGGAAATACACGTGACTTGGGCTAATTTGGAGAAGAAACGGACGAGATTATGGACCTACACCAAATCCTTGAAGAAGTATTGCTTAAAGAACGTGGAGACGGCGTCACAAGCATAAAGCGACGCCGTCGTGATCTATTCAGTGACAACGTCTGGAATTTGGAGATGGCGCCAGGACGTGGCCGACTTAAATATGATCTAGAATTATCCACGTAGCGACGGCGTCAGGACCATAACGCGACGCCGTTGCCGTGATACCTCTATATATACAAAACCGATTTTAGGGTTTTAGTGTGTAACTTTTGGGGATAACTTTGTATAATTTAGGGAGATGAACCCTAGTCCTTGTAGCAGCTTCATAGGTCATTTATAGGGCCTCAAAACCCTATTATACTACCTTGGATCCATGTTTTAATTCAAGTAAAGTTATTTATCATTAATCATTCAATATGTCTATGTGTTGTGTGATTGATTTATCATCTTACTTCCTTTATAACATACGAGGCTAAACCCTCCTTTGTATTTGCTTATGATTGCAAGAAAGTCAGATTGTAGATCCTTTTACTGTTGCTTCTTATTGATGAATGTGCGCGTTAGGCCTTAGAAAACCAGCTTTTGTCTGTATTGCTATTGACACATCTAGGGAAACGCAAGTGCGTAGAAAGGATACCATAGGGTAACAGTCTTCATACTACCTTGCCCCTTATATGGTTGATCCCTCTTAAGGTATTTTACACGCATTTAATATACTCTTAGGGGCCTTGTAATAGTCTTCATACTACCTTACTTGTGCTTTGCCTTAACAGAATATTAAATAGACGACGGATTCGTGTAATTGCTTCATAACTTAGGAAATACTTACACAATACATCACAAGTGTGACAAGGCAACATGATTAGGAGAAACAATCTGATAAGTAATGCATGATTAAGTAAATACATTTAATTATCATAAAGTTATCACCAGTAGATTAGTTTATCAATTAGTTTAGTTAATAGTTTATCAAACCAACCTCTCAAACCATAGATTTACTTGCTTTCCTATAAATATAAAAATACAAAAATAATCTTCTCTCAACCCCTAGAATTCTGTTAGACCGTGATCATGCCTTCCTAACCTATTCCCCTAGAGAACAATAACAACCCCTGAGTCTTGCCTATACTACTACTAAAACAGTTAAGTACTTTACCTAGGGAGTTGTAAAACTTCTTGTTGAAGTCCTACGATGAACGCATCAGTAAGTACGTGCTTTTAGGTGTAATAAATTTGTATGTAGTAAGTAAGTGTGTGTTGAGAGCATAAAACATACCTTAGGACATTGTCATCTATTTATATGTGATGGAATAGGCTGAAATAAGGCTCTGCATATAAACCGGTGATCATGAGTGTGTCCCACGATTTAAGGGGTGATTTCAGGGATAATGTACCATGATCTGTACCTTGGAGGGAAAGCTTTGGTAGAGAGGGAGGACGTGGGTTTAGACTTGACCAAGTCTGACCTCTTCCCTAGTTTCATCGAGGACCTCACCATGAAGGGTATGGGTCTTCGCGTGGTAGATTCCCATACTGGTAATTATCAAAAAGATGATTTTACACCACTAGAAACTATTCGAAGGTTCCTAGGTATATTTGGGAGTATATCCTTTTCGAGCTCGAAGGGGAGGCCTTCGAGCCAGAGGGGAGGGTACGTCATCAAGCCCCCCAGTCAAATGTTATGTATACATCTATGGATGCATTGCTTTCTACTTCAATATTACACATTATCGAAGCCATAAATCGAAGACCTAAAACACGTGTGTTGTACGCATTAAATGCAAATCCCACTTGATAAGGAGTTAGTTAGAAAGTTACCCTAAGATAATGAAGAGTCATTCTTGGTAAATGTAAACGTCCCATCTCTGGCTGGACTTTGAAATTTAAAATTACCCTAATATCTGGCCGCACACGTATACGAACCAAAATTCGCTCAGTCTGTTATTTAAAGAATTCACTATTAAACTTTATCTTCACTTTTTACCTTCTGCATTGAGTTGATCACCATTGCCAAATATTCTTCCCACAAGGTAACTCTTCCTTCCCTTCTCCTTCCATGAACGCTAAATTCATCATTGCTTCATAAACATGTACCCTGACTAGGGATGAACCATCTTAATTAGTTGTTGATTACGACATTCACTAGAATGTCAGGGTTCTTCTTCCAAAAAGATCTCAAACCATTTATGATGTTCCCTTTGGTTTTGTTAGGTTGTACACCTATAAATTTACTCTTTCCAACCCGAGGGTCCCTATCCCCAAGTTTATATGTGAAGTGTTAAATTATTTCAATGGACATATTTCCCTCTTCAATCCGTTTAGGATGGTAAAACTCACAACCTTTGCCGTTATGTGCAAAGCATACGACGGCGAGCCAAGCGTTGACTTTCTCCCGGCATTCTTAAATCTCGGTCCCGCTGGTAACTGGTTGACTCTTTCTAATAGGGGTGGTTCCGGCATACCCAAAGCTTTAACTAAACCTATAACCCACCTCGAGAGCTGGAAAGGCAGCTTCTTTTTATCAAAAACAAAACAGTACCTTCCGAATACCCTGAACTCCTTCTCGAAAATAATAAACTGGGCAAGAAATATTTCAGAGACATAATTCCCACACAAGCTCGAGAGGATCCGTTATATAACCCCACCTATCCTTGCAATGTCTGGACCTTTTTGGACCCCATCCTCTATCTCGCAGGGCTAAAAACCTCATGGAAGCATAGTCCTAAAATGTCTATCATCTACCATCGTGGAAGGGGTATATGTTTATTCAATTTGAATGTGTAATTTGAACTGTTTGGCTGATAATCAATTGTTTGATATTTGGTTTTATGCAGAAATGGATTTTAGGAGTTTCATGATGGAAAGGATTGATGGTGAGTTTAACTTTCTCCCTGAGGGTTATTTGAATGATGAAGGGAGCTCTCCTTCTTCTAAGTCTGTGAATAATGAGGCTCCAGCAATCGATGCCGAACCTATAACTGATGTCCCTCCATTGAGATTTACTAAAAACATTGGTAATTCGGATGATGCCCCTCCTAAAAAGGATGAAGTGGCTTTAATTGGCCACTCCGTTCCCAATGAACAACAAAATCCCCAGGTGGGTACTTCCTCCAAAGCTGATGGAAAGAGAAAACAAGTTGTTGAGTCTTCTAGGGAGGGACCTTGTCGAAAAACCCGAAAGGTGACACCTCAAGAAAGTAAAGCTTATTTTGATGCTTCTAATCCTCTCGATGAGGATAGCGACCCTGATATCCATGGTGAGTCTTATGTTTCCTCCACTCTATGCATATTGACATTATATTTTTATAATAATATATTTACTATTCCACAGAGTTTCCATCCGTCAAAGAATTAAAGGACTCCGCTAATTGCCACTAGGTTGATGCCCATGTTACTCCTCCATCATGGAAACAACATCTAAAGGAGATTAGTTTGGAGAAGCTCTGCGATGTTCACGACAATGCATATATGCGGCAATATGTTCTTGATAACATGTTGAATAGCAGGACTTGTAAGCTCATGTCTACGTTGTCGAAGGCTAGGGCTTCTTATGACGCCATTCGAGAAAGGGATGTTGAAAAAGATAAGGGTTATGTTGAACTGGATAGGAAATGTAATGAAGCTCTTCAGGATTTAGAGAAGAATCCCCTTGTCTTGGATATGCGTTCCGAGATTGAGACCTTACAGGGTCAGGTCGACAGGCTTCATAATGAGTATAGCAGACTCGTTCTTGAAGATAATAAGTGGGTTAAGTATGAGTAGACCCTGTTTGTCCTTTGCTCAAAAGTTAAAGGGCTGGAATCTGAAAGAGAGAGACTTAAGATCTCCGAGATCCAGCTGCTGCAAGAGATTAATGGGTTGAGGCAAGATAGGGTTGTTGTGGTGTCCAAAGTTGTTCCTCACGTAGCTACAAAACTCGTCCGATGAGATGGGTCTTTTTGTTGCCTGACTTGTCAAGGCGGCTATGTTTCGTGGCAGGTGTACAACTTTTAAGGAGGTAGCTGCTTTAAAAGAGCCTTTTGACTTGGAGAAGATGTTTGGCTATCATTCTTCCTCTAAAAAGGAATTTGACCAAGACGGTGATGACTTAGCCATTGCCTCTTTATCCATTCATATCCAAAGTCACTGCTAATCCGTATGCCTCCCTGGAGAAGCTGTTCTCGAAGAAGCCAAAGTCCCTCCGTACGAAGCCTACTCCGTCAAACTCTAAGCCTTTGTCTTCAAGAGCTGTAGGCGTTATTTTGACTATCCGAGTGGTATGTACCCGTGACTTTTACACTTTATGTACTACAGGCTTTGGCCTTAAACAATATTTCTGCGTTTATCTCGATGGTTTATGTAGGCCATCATATAAACAATGCCAACCCTTGTGGTTGGCTTTGAATATTGTCCCTTCGGGGATTTTTAACATTATGGGGATGTAGTCCCACATTTTGCTACTACTTTTTTGCTTGTAGTTTTATTTTCCCTTGTATTGTTTGTTGGGAAACTATAGGGGACCTTAATCTGACCCCTTATATATCTTTTTTTAGATAATGTTTTCATGCTTTAATAAGCGAAGGCTCATGTGTGGCCTTATAATGTTTACCAAGGTTTGCAAGCAGTCCTTCGTTTGTAACGGAGGGTTGCGACCCGCTCCGTTTTAGCCCAGAAGGTTTTGAACGAAGACTTTTGGGAAGTTAACGTGAATTTTATAGATGTTGAATAATAGTAAGGCTCAAGTGTGGCCTTATGACATCTTTTCGAACGTTGAAACTTTTAAGTACTTG
Source organism: Tanacetum coccineum (assembly GCA_026074375.1). NCBI lineage: Eukaryota > Viridiplantae > Streptophyta > Magnoliopsida > Asterales > Asteraceae > Tanacetum > Tanacetum coccineum. Next base: position 55,505 of record BQNB010000305.1, read on the forward strand.
GTTATAAATAACAGTAAGGCTCAAGTGTAGCCTTACGACATCTTTTCAAACGTTGAAACTTTTAAGTACTTGGTTATAAATAACAGTAAGGCTCAAGTGTGGCCTTACGACATCTTTTGTTGTAAATAACGACACTTAAACAAACTAAATCTTTGGACTAATTTAAGCTAAACTAAACTGACTTAAATGTCAAATTGCTATTTTGACCCATAAAACAGGTTAAACCAAACACCCCTTTAAAAATTGTTTTAGCTTTTTTAAAGAGATTAATGCTTATTTAAAACACACATTCAAAAGACCAGATGTTAAATAAGTAAAACAAGCAATATTAAGCAAATCTTAATAACAAATAAGCACTCAAATAAGCTGAAACAAATTATGCAAGTTTTAAGCTATTTTTAGACAGATTTTAATAAAAACTTGCAAACAAAATTTTAAAACTACAACTAAGCATTCATAAGCATTAACTAACAATAGCAAGAATAAATAAGCAAATAAAAACAGTTAATAAGCAAGAATAAGCAGTTAAATAGTAAATAAGCTTAAAAAGTGAAAATGAAAACTTACAAACACCCTTGCTCAAAACAAACAATCAAATCTACAAGCTCTAGCTTATCAAAAGACAAGCTAGTGAGGTCTATAAGCTCCTCCCAAGCTAGCTTATCATCCAAAAAAGCTGAGGTGTTTTAAGGGGTGGATCTTTTTTACTATTTTTTTTAGATTTTTATGATTAAAACAGGTAATAAAAGAGATTAAAACAGTAAACTAAGGCTTGATTCAAGAAACAAAAAGCTTAGTGAAGCTTTTAGGTAAGATCTACAAGCTGCATCACAGCTTAAAAAGCTTAACATGTTATATTAAATGATCAAACTCAGAATCTTAAAAACAATACCTCAAACTTTTCATTAAAAACTTAAACTTTTACAAGGAATTTGAAATACATAATAACTTTAAAAAACTTAAATGAAAATACATTAAAAAGAGACTAAACAATCTATATAAAAACTCTCTCACTACAAGGGTTAAGCCCTCTATTTATAGGCCGAATAGAAGGACCTAGATCCTTGGCTTGGTTTTCTTGTGTGAGAGGAAAAGCAACATCAATCTTGGCCCTTCAAATCATATTTGTGCTTCTTTTGATTCATCTTAGCCCTTGGATGTTTTCCACGCAATCATTCCCCAATGATTGCCTTAGATCGCCAACATGTCAGAGCCCAAATACATCACTCATTGCATCATTATTGGCTTCTAGAAGGGGGTTTAAGTGGGATTAACTTCGGGGTAAGAGTAATTTTGGGGATGGAGGGTAAACAGTGAAAATGGGGTTTAGCGGGAAAAGGGGTTATCCTGTTTGTTTGATTGGTGCAGGGTACGAGTTTAGTGGGTTGTCAAAAATGGCCCCTCAACGTTATATGAGTGTTTGCATTAAAGGTCCTTGGAGTTTGGGTTGGGATTGCACCGTTAGTCCTTTTAAGGACTAACGAGGGTGAGTTTTAAAAGGGTAACAAGAGTGTTTATAAAAGGTGGTGTTGGGCTAGTGTTGTTGGGCCGGGTATAGATAAAAATGGTGTTGGGCTTTTATTAAGGCTTAAGGCTTATAAGATATAAGTGGGCTTTCCCGGGCCCACTAGGTGGGTACGGGTGGGCCTACTTTTGGCAGTTTAGGTTTTCGGGTTTAGTTTTCGATGCTCTTTCCAAATCCACTTCCCAAGGTTGACTTTGACTTTTTTTAACCTTGGCGTTGATTTTGACTTCTCTTTACGCTCCTTTCCGTTCTCGTTGCTCAGTTTTGTCGATGCTTTATTTTTGTCCTTTTCTTAGATATCCATTACCTGCACAATACAAATGCAAAACATACAAATACAATGTATTTCTGGTACGTTTTTAGTCATTTAAGTCCGGATTTAGCGGATAAAGGTATGTGTAATTAAACACATACCAAAATCCCCATACTATGATATTGTCGTGTCCTCACGCAATGCTATACGTAAGCACTTAGAAAACTAAGAATCTCGATCCCCCTAGACTAATTACCTCGAAAAGTAGCAAAGTGTTCATCGAGGGGAATTAAAGAATCAATAGCTTCCGAGAAAAGCCCATTTTTACCATTTTAAAGATATACACTTAGTCCTTAATATTTTGTGTGTGTGTGTATATATATAATATATATATATATATAGATATATATATATATATATATATATATATATATATAATAATTAATTATTCTACTTTTAGGATCTAACTAATTTACTTTTGTTATTTTCATAACCGTTAGGGATCATAGAACAAGATGCATTTCGATCCGAGAATGCCCCAGAAAGGATAAATTCATCGTTCCCGACTTTTCACTAGCTCCAAACCAAGCTTAAAATGAAATCACTATTAAATATCTGTTAAGATGCTAACAAATCTCATATTTGCAACTTGTGAACTTTTCACTCCGCGACAATTATTATATCTAGGATTGAATTGCTTATTTTTTTTGAATTTCAACCATGGGATCAATGTTTTTGTCAAATTCTATGCTATCACGTTCCACCCGAGAATAATGACTTGAAAGGCGAGATCATCCCATGTAGCACTATTTCGTCTCGGTAACTCCCAACCTTGTGGCTAAGTGACACAGGCTTTTGACAGTACCAAATAATAACCCCAGGCAGAGACTAGTATCGGGACTCACGGACCTTAGGTTTCATAAACTCTTAGGTTTCCCGTATACACATAACTTATTTAAAAACTTAAAATAGAATATCAAATTCAACAAGCAATTAAATTTAGCAAAAAAAGAATCATTTATTAATTCAAACTTAATATTAAACCTAATATTGATGCCATGTAAACCCTCGACATTTAAGAAGGCTGCAACAGCGTTGTCGAGACGGCAAGATGCCAAGCCGCTCACTTGATATTATCAATATCTGCTCTGACTCTTGACTTCGTCTCTAAGCTATGCTCAGCTTCTACTCAGACTAGAGATCTAAGCGCATGCCACGCGTGTCAATCGCTCTAGTGAATCTTGTAGCGACGCGCATACCTACTAACTCTTTACACGCTCTCAGCCCACATTTTAAAAAAACGAGAGAGCTCGAGCTTTTCTAGAGATCTTGCGATTCTTGTTTCTCTATCTACTCTTTCACCCCCTCTATCACACACACTTTAACACGCACCACACACACACAACACACACACACATCGCGCACACTAGACAAATCTACTACACAAAACTAGATCTAGGAGCGAATAAAACAATTAGTATGAATATCAAGTTATTTACACGAGCGCGACATTAGAGACATCGCACCTGATGACTAATTTTAACTTCGAGATTATAATATAGAGACAGCATTCTTTTTGGAGACAACATAGTACTCGAGCTCATAACATGTGTATACTAGTCTAGAAATTTTTGCTACTTGAACGGGAAGCTAGATGTCTCATTGTGGAATTTTAAAGTGAATTCTCCATTAAATGCCCTAGTGGTGGGACGTATTAATTTAAGTATCTACATTTTTAGACTATAGTGACCTTATTGATAATAATATTTTCTAAGAATGGGAGCATAGTAGATATTTGGAAGTTTGTGAGAGCGCATGTAGAGATGCGAGCCTTATCCAGAATGGAGAGAGCAATAGTCTGACACTGGTATTGCGCTCACGAGGAGTGCAGTGTCTGGGTCAGAAGTCATAGCGCTTGCAGAGCACAGTAGAGCGGAAGTAGTCTCCAAAAGAGATCTGCTCTACTGACATTACTGCGGACTCGAGTGTGGAAATTACGAGAGTGTATATAGGTGGATAAACGGTATTTAACAAGATTTCTTTTACAATTTTTGGGTAATATATATAGTTTGTATTGTGTGATATTGGTTTTAGGTTTGTTTTTTATTGGGGGGGTAGAGAGACGTGTAGTGTTGTGATTTATGTAGTGGGCTATGAGTTTCGTTATAGCAGACGCGCATCGGCAGTCACAATTCATGCACTTATTCTCGATACGGATTCTACTTTGCACGATATGTAGGTCGATTCGTGATACTTGGGTGCTCGCACAGCGTCTTCGTGGAGGGTTAGAGCGGATGTTGTGTGGAAGACAATGACAGGCGGGGGTAGGACTTAGAACGTGTAGGGGGATAAGTCTCTATCACGGATATAGTGGTTCTAGAGATTTGGGGTCTGTTTTGCGCGTGGATTTAGGTCAGGCATTATTGGTTGCGACATCTAGTTGTGCATGGTTGGGGCAAGAATTTTGAGGTTCTGCGGACACTAGTTGTTTGTCAGGGTGGAGGTCAAGTTTAGGCACGTCTGTGAGTTTTTAGTGACTAATTACTAACAAAACATTTCTAGTGTTGTAATGAGGGTGGATAGATTTGTCCGTGTGATCTGACGAGTTATTTAGTTTAACGTGGTAATGATATTTTATGATATTTATTGATTTTAACACTTGGCGGGTTTGTGGATTGGCGAATAACATTGAGATATTTCTTATACTCTTTCTTTATATATGGAATGAGAGAACAATTACTGAGTGTTTGTCGGTTCAGTAACTTTTGTAAGAGGATGGAAGAAACGAGACAGAGAGAGAGGGCGACTAGTGGACACTAGTGATTTTCACGAGGATTATATGTTGAAAAGGAGTATAGTGTTAGGAGGGTGTGTTAGGAGAGTGAGGACCTTGTAGTGGGTTATGGTGGGCGGATGCAGACAAGTTATTCTAATGAGATGTGTGTGATATGGTACGAGGGAGACTCATCGCAACATTTGTAGATGTGAGACTTAAGTTTTATACTGTTGTATACGTATGTGTATTAGTACACAATGTGAGGTGCGTATGTAGATGCTGAGTGGCATCATCACAGGGGTTGATCTATTGTTAATAGTATGTTTCTATAGCTGGAACTTATGAGTGGGTTTCTAGTCGATGACGTATCATGGGACATACTAGAGTAGAGGGCACTAGAGTAGTTTGAAACGATAACAGTTTAGTGGGGACAACCGTTACGCACAGTTCTTCTCTAGCACAGGAACACAGTTTGGAGACTGATGGAGTGTAGTATAGGAGTGTTGCACAGGTGATAGTACATATTGCTAGATGGAGCTTTTAGTTCGGGGGGGTGAGACAGAGTGACGCATGTATGGTAGGTACAGACAGCGTCGCGGGGTGGTGAGACGCGACAGTAGTTGATTATGTGGTCTTATCTGATACTGTCTACTGAGAATATCAATAGATGGAGTTGGAATAACTTATGACTCTGCGAGTGCGTATGGGACACATAGAGTGTGCAACGAGGTGGCGAGTAGACGCTGAGTGGTATCAGTAGGTATAAAGACAGTCTTGGGGAAAATACACTTGGAATCTGGGGGCAGTGGACGATGATTACGTGCGACATCGTGGGGGGGACATGGAGTTAAGGATGTTGTGACAGGTAGTCTGAGTGTAAGTACTCATAAGTCACGGGGGACAGGGATTGCGTTCTTATTGAGGGTGGGGCGCATGGAAATACTTGGTGGGGGAGGGGTTTGACAAGTGTAGTTGGATAAGGTTTTGACAGATGAGATGGAGGAGATGGGTCTCACACACACACACACGGATTGATGTATAGGGAACATCTATCTACTCTCTAGGTGCGACACAATTGTCTAGATATATCATAGCAGAAGTCTGTTTGAGAGACTCAGACGAATGCTGTACAGGAGATAGGGGGAGAACAGCTGTAGACGAGTGTAAGGGGTAGGTTCAGGGTGCACAAGCAACAACTCTCTGAGAGAGAGTCTCTTCTCTCTACTATATCTTTTGAGCACTATCATTATACATCTCTCATCTATATAGGTGAGAACATAGTGTCAGTAGCAGAGTGGTTCTCTATGTGATACACACACACACACACTGTCTCTCTCTACTATCTACATCTTTCTGGAACACAGACTACTTGACTTGGGGCACACTGGACTACTAGTCTGGAAATAGAAACTATCTGATGTGATAGGAGAGAAAGTTGGGACATGTGCATTGGGAGGCACACAAACAACTTGGGGTGTATTTGGAGAGGAGTGCTAATCAAATGTGTGGGTCTGTGGAGGCACAGGGATAGATATAGAGAGCAGTTGTTAAAGGAGTCTGTGGAAGTGGACAACACAATAGTTTGAGTTGGAGAACTGACACTCACAAGTCTTTTGGTGATAGAGCAGTATCTTAAGAGGGTGGAGATTTTGATGTCTGGTACTGTAGACAGGATATAGGGAGGAGTGAGTTTATGAGGCACAAGTGGTATGCGAGGCGTCTATAGGGAAGATACTCTGTGGACAGATTTTAGAGGGGACGTTAGAAAATGGTCGAGTATGGTGTCGAGCTAAATTACTTTGAAGAGGGGGGGAACTAGTTATGGAGTGAAGTAATGTATTCTCTAGTTAAGAGTGTGGACGTCTGGAGTGGGTACACAGGGAGGGGAGGGGAGGGGGCGACTAACATAGGTTTAGAGAAAAAAAATTGAGTGTGGATCACATAGTTATGTACAGTGGATACTGGAGTGATAGGATTAGATGGTGAGACACTTGTGTGGAATGATTATCACATTGTTAGTAGACGTCAGACAGGATGTCATGGGGATTCAGAGAGACACTAATGTCGGAGATGAGACGTATATTCACACACGTGTTTGTGGATCCGCATGTTATCATTTAGGGGGTTAATACTCAGTGTGTGTTTAGGGGGAGAGGAGGACAGTGGGGTGTAGTATGTGTTATGATATGGTAAGCAGCGAGAGAGTGAGAGAGAGCGAGCGAGCTCAATTGATAATGTAGGGGAATTTTATTTAAATCTCTCATAGATACATATACTCATCTATGTGAGGGAGTGTAAGTACATAGAGATGGAGTGATGGCGGGGGGGGGTAGGGAGGGGATGGATAAGTACAGTGTTAGTGATAGAGTTGTGGGGTAAAAGAAGTTTGAGTAGTAGTTATAGAATGGTTGGGAGGATACACGTGAGTGCGAGCGAGTGTGGATGTTTGGGACCTATGAGGAGGTTTTTGGGGGGGGGCGAGAGTGGTAATGGGTGACATATGGAAACACACACACACACTCTCTCTGTGACACAGATAGGACAGGCAGTGGGATATGGGTAGTGCACTCTACATATGGAGTGAGCTCTGAGAGGATGAGGTGCGCTGCGAGCGAGAGAGAGCGAGACACACACACTCCATATCTCATAGGAAGAGATATCTCTACGAGTATCGGTTAGGTAGTGTGATGCTATGTAAGTAGCTGCAGTGTGATTAAGTCGTTTGTGTGATTACTGAGCTGTAGTTAGGCATTTGGGTTGTATGTTGATGACATGTCATTAGAAGTGGGTATTGTAGATGTATCTGGGTTTATATGGTGTATTCTGATTGTGTGGTATATAATAGTTAGGTCTGTGTTAACCTAAACTAACATTACATTTTGTTTTTGATAGTATGTTGCACTTTGAGTGAGTGGATGATGTCTCTTTCTCAAGTTGAAGATGTAGTTTGATTGTTGAGATGTGTTGTATATAGGAGAGGGTTTATGGGATATCTATCTTCGGATGTACAGTTTGAACTGTGATGTTGTGTTGTGTGTATTATCCATGAGAGTAGTGTTTAGTGTTATGTGATCTGTGTGTGTGTGGGTTTATGTGATGGTGATGTGAGAGCATTATATTATCTCAGGTTATGTGTTTGAGTATATCTAGTGTGGTGAGATATAGTATATGTAATGTGGATGTAGTTTAGTTGATGAGTGGTAGATATATGAGAGTGGGGGTGTGGTGAGTTGTGGGTGGGGGGGTGGTGGGGGGGTGGGTTGAGGGGTTGGGGGGTGGGGGGTGGGGGAGATATATATGGGGGGGGGGGTGTGGTTGGGGGGGTGGGTGTGTTTAGGGTTGTATGAGGTTGTTTTTTATTTGTGTATTAGGGTGTGTATTGTTGGTGTTTTGAGGGTGTTTATATATAGGAGGGGTTATTGGGAATGATATGGGAGTGTATGGTGGATTGATGGTATTTGTTTTTAGTATGTGTGTATGGTGGTTGGTGGGTAGTTGGTGGTGTTGTTGGGTATTATGGTATGTTTGTGGGGTGTTGTGTGTGTAGTGTGTTTTGAGTTGAGTGTTAGTGTGTGAGTGATTGGGTTGAGTGTGTTGGTGAGATTGTAGGATGAGATGTGATGGGGTGTTGTTTTGTGAGAATGTGGGTGTGGTGTATAGAGATGAAGGGTGTGTAAGATGGTGATAGATGTGTGTTGTGTGTTATATATGTTGTTTTTTTTTATATTGTTGTGTGTTGGGTGATGGTGGTTGTTGTGAGGTATGTTAGAGTGATGGTGTTGTGTTGGGGGGTGGTGGGGTTTGGGTTGGGGGGTGGTTGGGTTTGTGTGTGGTGGGGGGGGTTGTGGTGTTGGGTTGGTTTGGTGTGGGTTGGGTGTGTGGTTGTGTGGTCTTGGGGGTGGGGTTGGGTGGGGGTGGGTTGTTTGTTGGGGGGTTGTGTTTTTGTTTTTTGTTTTTGTGGGTGGGTGGGAAAAGTTGAATGGGATTATGGGTTTAATTTAGTGGTTGGAGGGTGAAGGATGGTGGGAGTGATTTGAGTATAAATGAAAGTTAATTGATAGTTGGTTAGAGGGATGATGGGGGATTATATAGTTTAAATAAAGGGGGAGGTAATTGGTTTAGATGTAAATTTTAGTGAGTTGATGTTATGGTTGAAAGATTTTGGGGGAAACATCATTTTGTATGACAGCGTGATATTTGATTAACCCGTCTTTGGTGTTGAAACCACAAGTTTGTATCCATGAGATCATAAGAAGCTTTGATACTAAATTTCCGGGTTAATAACCTCTCGATGTCGGAAGTTTTCCAAGCGATGGCTCGCTTGTGTGACTTCAAAACCTTTATGAGAGCGGCTTTTTCCTCGACACTTAAGTCTTTAGCAATTATGACGGGCAACTTGTTGTCACCTTCCAAAAATGCGTATTCGAGATGAGGAGGTAAGTCCTTGAGTTTGACTTCGGGAGGTTCATCAATTGAAGATTTATCAGTTTTAGCTTCACAAACTTTAAGTTCTTTTCGAATTTCAGGCAAATAGTTTCCTTGAGTGGGAGGGGGTAATGATGGATCATCATTGAGAAATGCTTCAAGAAGAAGAATATCCCCCTCCGGGTCATAATAAGAGTCATCAACTTCCGGTGAAGTTGGATCATCTTCAAGAGCGAGGAAAGCATCGACTTCCTCAAGAAGAAAATCACTATCCCCGAAGGGAGTGAGAGTCGGAGAAGAGGTAGAAACGATCGGGTCATAATAAGGAGTGGGATTGCCACTTGCGATCACATCGGAGAAACCGAGAACTTCTTGAGAATACTCCTCACAAGCCATTTCAATGACGTCGATTCGGTTCGCCGTCATATCAAACCATCGTAATTAGAGGAGTATCTCGAAGTTTGGTCAAGATTGAATGTTACGGCTTCTTTTCCAACACAAAAAGTTAATTCTCCTTCGTAAACATCAATCAAAGTACGTCCGGTTTTTAAGAAGGATCTCCCGAAATTAGGTACAACGGGATCGCAACAAAGTCTACTACTACAAAATCGGCCAGGAATTTGAACTTTCCTACTTTTAGGTAGACATCTTCGGCGATACCGATCGGTTGGGTAATCGAACGGTCTACAAGTTCAAGAGTCATACAAGTAGGAGTGAGCTCTGAAGAGAAAAGTTTTTCCACAATCGGATAAGAGGCATGAGATTTATGCCTAGCGCCAAATCGCCAAAGGCTAAGACACTCATTCCATTCCGGGAAAATCCACATGGATGAGAAATTTCTTTCCCAGGGTCTCCAAGTTTTTTCGAGTAACTTCTTAAGGAGACCGTCGAGCAATGTCATTTAATAGAGTTTCTAGCCATTTCACTAAATTTTTCTTGTTTCCAATTAAAGAAGCTTTAAGAGTCGAGGCAAATTTTGGCATAAGAATCAAAGCATCCGTAGCTAATTTCAAAACGCAAATCCTTTAAATATTACGTAGAATTTTCTCAATTTGTCGTTAGCTTTTTTCATGGCGCCTTTCATCATTACGTCTCAAAGGATATGGAATTGACGGTTTCCGGGTTAAGCATCGAGAAAAAATATATTGTTCGTCTTTTAGTGAATTTATTAAATAGATCATCAATTCTAGGAAGCGGATAACGATTCTTAACTATCAACTTGTTCAATTCTCTATAATCAATGCACATCCTAAAAGAACCATCCTTCTTCTTAACGAACAACATCGACGCTCCCCAAGGCGATGAGCTTGGTCGAATGAAACCTTTGTCTTGGAGTTCCTTGAGTTGTCCCGACAACTCCTCCAATTTAGAAGGTGCCAAATGATAAAGAGACTTTGCTACCGGCGTTGCTCCAGGGATTAACTCAATCCGAAACTCAATTTCCCGAATAGGCAATAATCCAGATAGATCATCTGGGAATACCTCAGGAAAATCTCTAACCACAACAATCTCTTCTTGTTTCTTATCACTAGCCTTAGCACTCATCAACAATCTCGCTTTCTCTTCCGGTCTTTCTCCCACTACTCTAAGTACCTTGCCATCCGGTAGTGGTATCCTCACTACCTTCTCATGGAAAATTATTTTAGCCGTATAGTTAGACAACCAGTCCATACCTATAATCACATCAAAACTCCCATGTCCAAAAGGTATCAAATCGATGTCAAAGACATGACCCTCGATTTCTAGTTTACAACCCTTAATAACCTTATCAATCTCTACTAGCTGCCCGCTAGTCGCTGGGCTCTAAGCCTAACAGAGGTATAAAAGTAGTAGAAACAAAACTATAGTCGGCACCAGAGTCAAATAAGGTAGTGGCAAAGTGATCGTTCAAAGTAAACGTACTCGTCACAATGTTCGAATCCTGGCGAGCCTCCTCTGCTCCCAACATGAATGCCTTACCCCTAGCCTGGTTCCCTTGGTTTCTACAACCCTGACCCCCGTTATTAGCAACAACTTGATTTGGACGATTTCCTTCCGGTTCTTGTGACCTATTCTACCTAGGATAAACTGACCTGACATAGTCGGTACTACCACACTCATAACATGCCCTAACAGTTGGGTTTCTAGCATTGACAGGATTCATATTCCTCGGCACACCTCTATAATCCCTTGCCAAATGACCCAGGCGGTTACAGTTGAAGCATGTGCGACAAGGTCCTCCGGGTGCATGGTAGGAGTTACAGGTGGTACACTTGGGCCAAGTAC